>JZKD02S2154273.1:33518-43698 GCA_000966675.3 Picea glauca
TTTGTAGTCATTCCCTTCAATTTCCTTCCTAGCCACAACCTATCATGTTATTTCAACAAACTTATCTCTTCCTATATTATGATGTCTCCTTGTCGCACCAACATGTTCCCTCATCGTCATATTATTCTATGCATGCTTCCCTTCCATTATCGTTCACTCACTTTCACACTTTATCAATGGCATGCTCCTTGTTGATGTTATTTGTGTGGCTTGTTCCCTCATCATCACATTATTATGTACAAATTTCCCTTTCATTATCATTCATATGATTTCACGCTTTATCAATGTTTTGCTCCTCGTTGATGACATCTATGTGTTTTGTCTTTGATTGTTGTGTATTTTTTCCATTTATCTTCCTAATCTATCTTGTACACTTTTCTATCACATTTATTTTCGTTATACTTTTTTAATCATATTTTTGTCTATTACACTTAGAACACTACAATGCTCACACTCACTCATTTCTTTGATACCCCTACATCATTGCTCATATAAATTCAATTTCAATGTTCATTGCTCATATAAATTCAATTTCAATGTTCTTTCTACTTTTAACCATCTCCCCCCATCCATATACATGTAAAAATATTATACATGAGAATACTTTTGTACCCCATTAGTGTTTGTCGACAAGTCATGTTAAAGATATAAACAAAACCTCATAAAATAATTTCAAGTTTATATTGAACAAGGCATAAGTGTCCAAATGCCAAAAGCACCTTTCACACAAAGTTGAAGGACAAGATGCTTACTTTATGTGAAGCATAGCATGACACAAAAGTCCATCGTCTTTCAATGGTAATTTCACATGGAGATCTTTTGCCAAAATATTTGGCATTACGAAGATTATGAGATGAGATTAATAATGAGGGATTGATATGGAATTTCTTAGTGTTTTTAAAAGTTTTTTTCAACTTTAATGCATTTAGAAAATTTTTCTGAGGGAAACTTGATGTTTATATTTTAAAATGTTATTAGTTTGATTGTTGTTTTTAAGTCATTCACCTTTATGATTGGAAGGACATAAAACACATGTATAATAATTATTGGAATTTGAAATTTAATTACACAAACACGTAGAAAATCAATTGGTTAGAATGATTGAGATGCTTCTTTGTCATTAATCATGTACTTTTTGGTAATTGTCAAATATCTTATGTAGGATTCATTGACAATAATTTCACCAACTTCTGTTTCGCCTACATACAAAAGCTACATAGACGTTTGCTTTGTTGACATACTCTTGTCAACAATCATTTCATCGACAATCCTCTTGTAAATGAAACTCTTGTTGACATACCTATTGTAAAAAATTGTAACCTTGTCAACATCAAGATTTATTCTTGACAATGCTTTTGTTGGCATTCCTCTTGTATATGGTACTCTTATTGACATACCTCTTGTTGAGAACTCTTACCTCACTAACATCAATGGACCCTTGTCTGCAATATCACTATGCTAGCTACTTCATTGCTAATCAAGCCTATATCAATATGTTTGGTCCATTGATGAAATCTATCATTAATTACCATCTCAATGCCCGACTATTGGCCTTTTGCTTGCTTAGGCTCTTCATGTTCTCGATGTTCATTTTTGTTTGGATGTATATAAATAAGGGCCTTGCCCTTATGTGGGATCTGCCCTTTACAGATGAGCATGGAATACATCTATTCCCTCACAAAGATTGTTCCCCCCATGTATTCATTCATACATGAATAAATCTTGCATTCTTCTAAAATTATGTTATGTATGTTTATTACTACAATTTCCTTCATTACCTTAAAAACAATTACACATGTATTATTTTGTTATACATTTGTATTGTTGTTATTCACATTAATTTATGCAAATTAGTGCATGTTACACACCAAATTCCCACACTACTAAGTGTCGCGCTTATGTATCACATTCTACCGAGTGTCACACTTATGTATCACATTCTACGAAGTGTATATTTGTCGCACTACTAAGTGTCACACTTATGTATCACATTCTACTAAGTGTCACACTTAAATGTTGCAACTTTATCATCATGTGGGATTACTTGTCATGTTCCCTATACATGATTGATGAGAAATACATCATTTGGAGGTCGAAATGCTAGTTTTTACCTTGAGATTTTGACCCTTTTATAGTATCATCACTCCCCTGTCCATATACAAGGAGCAATGAACCCTAATTATCGCTCCTCTCATGTCTATGTGTTCAAGTATATGCATGTATATTGTTGTTAAACTCATCATAGATAGATCTATTTTTACTTAACAATATAGTGTGGAAGAAGGAGGTTTTGCTTTGTTCTTTGTAGGTCTTTTCTTGCATCTAGGAGCTTGAACATCAAGGTCAAAGGCTAGAGCATCGAGGACAATCGTTGTAAAATGGTAAGTCATCCATCTCTTCCTTCTAATTCTAATTGTTAAAATAGGTCTAAGAGGAAAGTAGTTCACCATTGGTTTTATTCTGTATTGGATCAAGAGGGGTGTTGATCCAAGGGGGGTTTCACCTATCTGTAGGGGGGACTTTACCATAAAAGTGCATCCCCACTGAATTTCCTCCATATTTTGGATCAATGGTATCAAAACCTTTTGCACCTCTATGCATGCCCTTTCTCACAAGATCATGAGACAATAATCTTGGTATCCATACACATGACCCATACAACTATCTTCCTTGTCGATACAAATGACCTTGAAGCATGAAAAAAAAAGATGTTGGAGCAAGAGATGTCAATGTTGAGTTACTCCAAAAATCCCCTGAAAGGCAACAAGAAAAAAATATAAACTAGTTTGTTTGGATTATGTAATGAAACCCCACCACCATGAGTCCATCTCCATAAAAATCACCCTTCATAGGAAAAAAAGCATTTGTAGTGCATGTAAATTTAGACATTCCCAAAATTGGCTAAACCAATTAGAAGGATATATTTTTTGTGAATAACTAGTTAGATAAAGAAAATATTACATTTGTCTTGTTGAAAGTAGTTCCCCATGTTAAGAATTGGTGTGACAAACATCGTCAACAAGATATCATGGAAGGAAAGGAGGCCAATCCCATGTTTGAGGATGTAGGCACTACCCGAGGGAATTTTGTGGATGTCCTTAAGGAGAAATACTTACCTATGGAAAATAATGTGACCAATACATAAAGTGGACACAACTCTACTAGGTCGAGACTAATCTATGTGGGAATACATAGATGCATTACATGCCTTGTCTACAAAACTTGGCATTAGAGACTCAAAGAAGAATAGAGTACTAAAGTACTACAATGGTCTACATAGGTACATCTAGATCGAGATGGAATTTATAGACATTTGATATCTGAGAAAATCCTACATATATGCAGTGAAAATTGAAGAGAAGTTCAAGAATAAGGGAAAGGAATTTGGTTTTGTGAACAAACCACAAACAAATAAAGATAAAACCAGTCCCAATTTCCACCACAAAGGGAAACACAAGGATACCTACCAACATGAGAATCATTAGCAGAAACCTCTCATGAAGGAGACAACTCTAAACAAAAATATAAAGAAAGACACACATAAGTGGTGTGACATATACATAAGCAAATGACACTTAAGAGAGGAATGTCAAACCCAACAAACATTAATAGTTGGGATGTAGATCCTTGCACCTGCACTAGAGCCAACACCATTGCAAGGCCACTAATGTGGAAAGCAGATCATGGAAGTTATCACCTACACCAAAAATTCCACTTCACAAGTGTAACTAGAAGAACTTAATGAGTTAGTAGAGGGGGAGCACATCTTCCATTGACAAATGTGCGTGAAGGGGACAACCTTGCACTTCAACATAGACAATGATAACTAGAAGTTATTTATTTATTTAAACTTTGTGAAGAGAATAAAGTTTTCAATGATACCTCACCCTCAATGATACACCATTGGATGGTTAAACTAAGGACAAGACCTTCTCATTAGTGAGAAATGTCAACTGTCATATTGTAATGTTCCTGACTTGGATAGTCTAGGAAACACTGCTAATGTGTGTGTAGGATAAAAGGTTTACAACATATAAATGACCATACAAATAATAAACACAACAAAGGACTGCAAAGTTTGTATTATGATATCTTTATGGATTACAAAATGGTCAAAAGCGGCTGAATAAACTGACAATACTCGACTAGATCAACAGACAAAGGATTTTAGTCGGAATACAAATAAGCAACTGCGGTTGAATTAAATAACAACACTCGGCTAGATCAAAAGACAAAAGGATCTTAGCCGAAATACAAATAAGCAACTAAAAGATAATACCCGAAATATGGCAGCACTACAGAATCAATGAAGAGTGATGGAAGACCTGGATGATCTTCCCGGTGACTAGGGTGTGTCTTTCAACACCAAAATCAACCAACTGGTGTCTTCCTCCTGGAATACAGTGAACTATCTCTCCTGAGATGCACCTCTTCTCCTCAATGACAAGTCATAATCTGCATAATGATGAATTAGGTCGCTGACCCTTCCTTTATAGCTTTCCAAAACCCTAAATCATGCTGAAACCCTAATTCACTATTAACTTCCAAAACTCTAAATCACTGTTGAAACCCTAATTCACTGTTGACTTCTATTTTTAGCTCATAATGACTTAAAAACACTTTTAACCCTTTTTAGCTCAATGTCACTTTCCGAATATAACACCTGTNTTTGTAGTCATTCCCTTCAATTTCCTTCCTAGCCACAACCTATCATGTTATTTCAACAAACTTATCTCTTCCTATATTATGATGTCTCCTTGTCGCACCAACATGTTCCCTCATCGTCATATTATTCTATGCATGCTTCCCTTCCATTATCGTTCACTCACTTTCACACTTTATCAATGGCATGCTCCTTGTTGATGTTATTTGTGTGGCTTGTTCCCTCATCATCACATTATTATGTACAAATTTCCCTTTCATTATCATTCATATGATTTCACGCTTTATCAATGTTTTGCTCCTCGTTGATGACATCTATGTGTTTTGTCTTTGATTGTTGTGTATTTTTTCCATTTATCTTCCTAATCTATCTTGTACACTTTTCTATCACATTTATTTTCGTTATACTTTTTTAATCATATTTTTGTCTATTACACTTAGAACACTACAATGCTCACACTCACTCATTTCTTTGATACCCCTACATCATTGCTCATATAAATTCAATTTCAATGTTCATTGCTCATATAAATTCAATTTCAATGTTCTTTCTACTTTTAACCATCTCCCCCCATCCATATACATGTAAAAATATTATACATGAGAATACTTTTGTACCCCATTAGTGTTTGTCGACAAGTCATGTTAAAGATATAAACAAAACCTCATAAAATAATTTCAAGTTTATATTGAACAAGGCATAAGTGTCCAAATGCCAAAAGCACCTTTCACACAAAGTTGAAGGACAAGATGCTTACTTTATGTGAAGCATAGCATGACACAAAAGTCCATCGTCTTTCAATGGTAATTTCACATGGAGATCTTTTGCCAAAATATTTGGCATTACGAAGATTATGAGATGAGATTAATAATGAGGGATTGATATGGAATTTCTTAGTGTTTTTAAAAGTTTTTTTCAACTTTAATGCATTTAGAAAATTTTTCTGAGGGAAACTTGATGTTTATATTTTAAAATGTTATTAGTTTGATTGTTGTTTTTAAGTCATTCACCTTTATGATTGGAAGGACATAAAACACATGTATAATAATTATTGGAATTTGAAATTTAATTACACAAACACGTAGAAAATCAATTGGTTAGAATGATTGAGATGCTTCTTTGTCATTAATCATGTACTTTTTGGTAATTGTCAAATATCTTATGTAGGATTCATTGACAATAATTTCACCAACTTCTGTTTCGCCTACATACAAAAGCTACATAGACGTTTGCTTTGTTGACATACTCTTGTCAACAATCATTTCATCGACAATCCTCTTGTAAATGAAACTCTTGTTGACATACCTATTGTAAAAAATTGTAACCTTGTCAACATCAAGATTTATTCTTGACAATGCTTTTGTTGGCATTCCTCTTGTATATGGTACTCTTATTGACATACCTCTTGTTGAGAACTCTTACCTCACTAACATCAATGGACCCTTGTCTGCAATATCACTATGCTAGCTACTTCATTGCTAATCAAGCCTATATCAATATGTTTGGTCCATTGATGAAATCTATCATTAATTACCATCTCAATGCCCGACTATTGGCCTTTTGCTTGCTTAGGCTCTTCATGTTCTCGATGTTCATTTTTGTTTGGATGTATATAAATAAGGGCCTTGCCCTTATGTGGGATCTGCCCTTTACAGATGAGCATGGAATACATCTATTCCCTCACAAAGATTGTTCCCCCCATGTATTCATTCATACATGAATAAATCTTGCATTCTTCTAAAATTATGTTATGTATGTTTATTACTACAATTTCCTTCATTACCTTAAAAACAATTACACATGTATTATTTTGTTATACATTTGTATTGTTGTTATTCACATTAATTTATGCAAATTAGTGCATGTTACACACCAAATTCCCACACTACTAAGTGTCGCGCTTATGTATCACATTCTACCGAGTGTCACACTTATGTATCACATTCTACGAAGTGTATATTTGTCGCACTACTAAGTGTCACACTTATGTATCACATTCTACTAAGTGTCACACTTAAATGTTGCAACTTTATCATCATGTGGGATTACTTGTCATGTTCCCTATACATGATTGATGAGAAATACATCATTTGGAGGTCGAAATGCTAGTTTTTACCTTGAGATTTTGACCCTTTTATAGTATCATCACTCCCCTGTCCATATACAAGGAGCAATGAACCCTAATTATCGCTCCTCTCATGTCTATGTGTTCAAGTATATGCATGTATATTGTTGTTAAACTCATCATAGATAGATCTATTTTTACTTAACAATATAGTGTGGAAGAAGGAGGTTTTGCTTTGTTCTTTGTAGGTCTTTTCTTGCATCTAGGAGCTTGAACATCAAGGTCAAAGGCTAGAGCATCGAGGACAATCGTTGTAAAATGGTAAGTCATCCATCTCTTCCTTCTAATTCTAATTGTTAAAATAGGTCTAAGAGGAAAGTAGTTCACCATTGGTTTTATTCTGTATTGGATCAAGAGGGGTGTTGATCCAAGGGGGGTTTCACCTATCTGTAGGGGGGACTTTACCATAAAAGTGCATCCCCACTGAATTTCCTCCATATTTTGGATCAATGGTATCAAAACCTTTTGCACCTCTATGCATGCCCTTTCTCACAAGATCATGAGACAATAATCTTGGTATCCATACACATGACCCATACAACTATCTTCCTTGTCGATACAAATGACCTTGAAGCATGAAAAAAAAAGATGTTGGAGCAAGAGATGTCAATGTTGAGTTACTCCAAAAATCCCCTGAAAGGCAACAAGAAAAAAATATAAACTAGTTTGTTTGGATTATGTAATGAAACCCCACCACCATGAGTCCATCTCCATAAAAATCACCCTTCATAGGAAAAAAAGCATTTGTAGTGCATGTAAATTTAGACATTCCCAAAATTGGCTAAACCAATTAGAAGGATATATTTTTTGTGAATAACTAGTTAGATAAAGAAAATATTACATTTGTCTTGTTGAAAGTAGTTCCCCATGTTAAGAATTGGTGTGACAAACATCGTCAACAAGATATCATGGAAGGAAAGGAGGCCAATCCCATGTTTGAGGATGTAGGCACTACCCGAGGGAATTTTGTGGATGTCCTTAAGGAGAAATACTTACCTATGGAAAATAATGTGACCAATACATAAAGTGGACACAACTCTACTAGGTCGAGACTAATCTATGTGGGAATACATAGATGCATTACATGCCTTGTCTACAAAACTTGGCATTAGAGACTCAAAGAAGAATAGAGTACTAAAGTACTACAATGGTCTACATAGGTACATCTAGATCGAGATGGAATTTATAGACATTTGATATCTGAGAAAATCCTACATATATGCAGTGAAAATTGAAGAGAAGTTCAAGAATAAGGGAAAGGAATTTGGTTTTGTGAACAAACCACAAACAAATAAAGATAAAACCAGTCCCAATTTCCACCACAAAGGGAAACACAAGGATACCTACCAACATGAGAATCATTAGCAGAAACCTCTCATGAAGGAGACAACTCTAAACAAAAATCTAAAGAAAGACACACATAAGTGGTGTGACATATACATAAGAAAATGACAAAGACACACATAAGTGGTGTGACATATACATAAGCAAATGACACTTAAGAGAGGAATGTCAAACCCAAAAAACATTAATAGTTGGGATGTAGATCCTTGCACCTGCACTAGAGCCAACACCATTGCAAGGCCACTAATGTGGAAAGCAGATCATGGAAGCTATCACCTACACCAAAAATTCCACTTCACAAGTGTAACTAGAAGAGCTTAATGAGTTAGTAGAGGGGGAGCACATCTTCCATTGACAAATGTGTGTGAAGGGGACAACCTTGCACTTCAACATAGACAATCATAACTAGAAGTTTTTTATTTAGTTAAACTTTATGAAGAGAATAAAGTTTTCAATGGTACCTCACCCTCAATGATACACCATTGGATGGTTAAACTAAGGACAAGACCTTCTCATTAGTGAGAAATGTCACCTGCCATATTGTAATGTTCCTGACTTGGATAGTCTAGGAAACACTGCTAATGTGTGTGTAGGATACAAGGTTTACAACATATAAATGATCATACAAATAATAAACACAACAAAGGACTGCAAAGTTTGTATTATGATATCTCTGTGGATTACAAAATGGTCGAATGCGGCTGAATAAACTGACAATACTCGACTAGAAAACAAACAAAGGATTTTAGCCGGAATACAAATAAGCAACTGCAGTTGAATTAAATAACAACACTCGGCTAGATCAAAAGACAAAAGGATCTTAGCCGGAATACAAATAAGAAACTAAAAGATAATACCCGAAATATGGCAGCACTGTAGAATCAATGAAGAGTGATGGAAGACCTGGATGATCTTCCCGGTGACTAGGGTGTGTCTTTCAACACCGAAATCAACCAACTGGTGTCTTCCTCCTGGAATACACTGAACTATCTCTCCTGAGATGCACCTCTTCTCCTCAATTACAAGTCATAATCTGCATAATGATGAATTAGGTCGCTGACCCTTCCTTTATAGCTTTCCAAAACCCTAAATTATGCTGAAACCCTAATTCACTATTGACTTCCAAAACCCTAAATCACTGCTGAAACCCTAATTCACTGTTGAATTCTATTTTTAGCTCATAATGACTTAAAATCACTTTTAACCCTTTTTAGCTCAATGTCACTTTCCGAATATAACACCTGTGACTGGAGTGACCTCTAGTAACCCTGTTTACTCCTCTTTGGCCCTGGCTATAGTCTAACGGGGCGATTTAGACCATTGAGCCTCCTCTCAGGAGCTCCTATTTGGAAAGGGACATTACAGTCCTGCCTTCCCGAAATTGCTTGTCCTCAAGCAATACCAGTCTGGGGTGTTGCAACACCTGCTCGCTCTCCCAAGTAGCGTCCTCTACTAGAAGCCCTTTCCATTTGATCAAACACTCTCTGATGACCCTGCTCCTCAGTTTCCGCTCTCGGAACTCCAAAACCTCCTCCGAAACTAACTCCAACTGTCCCTCCTCATCCAACGGGAGAAGCTCCTTTGATGTGATAATGAATTGTCCCACTACCTTTTTGAGGCAAGACACATGGAACACGTTATGAATCTTGCTCCCCTCTGGAAGCTCTAGCTCATAAGAAACCTCTCCTACTCGGCGCATGGTCTTGTAAGGACCATAAAATCTGGGTTTGATCTTCTCAACCTCACTCTTCTTTAGAAATGACTGTCTGTAGGGTTGGAGTCCCAAGAAAACCAAACCTCCAACCTCAAAGCTGCACTCTATCTTGTGCCTGTTCGCACTTATCTTCTGTCGGTTTTGCGTCATCTGCAGGTTCTCTTTCAACAACTTGAGAATCTCTTGACTCTCTATGATCCAATCCTTGGCCTTGGGAGATCTGCTCTCCCCGAAGACCAAGTCTACCAAAGTGGGAGCATCATATCCGTACAATGCTCAGAAGGGTGTCATACCAATGGACATGTGGAAGGTGGTGTTGTAGCAATGTTCTCCT
>JZKD02S2154284.1:0-10316 GCA_000966675.3 Picea glauca
GGAGGTTGCCCCCTCGAAGAGGCTTATTATCTGAAATTATCTCTTTTTCAAGGCGTTGAGTACTTTTCCTGAGGTTTTTCTATGCTATATTGATGTTTGGTTCTTAACATCCTCCTTGCTTGGTATTATGTAAACCATTGCCAGGATCCTACGGGAAGAGGAGAGTAACCTTTGTCCCTATTGTGGTTGAGGGAGAAGAAAAGGTTGTGTTGCAGAGTATCCTGGTCCATCTCAGGGGTGGCTAGTGGTAAATCCGTTTGGAGTGTCTGAGCCTACGGTTCGGTGGAAGCATGCACCCCTTCCAGTAGTCACTTCACATTGTTTGGTTCTAATAAGTCTTTTCCCTACTTTAATTGTTGAATTAGAATGATGAATGATTACTTGGTTATAAAAATATATTTAGATGCATTTGTAAACGTTTTCTATGTGAAATGGCTATGATATGTGTATGCTTCCATCTTCTTATGAATTCACACTTTCCACTGATAGACTGTATGCCCATCTTAACTCCGGAGGCCTTCTAGGGTGTGAGACGTTAAACGGTCGAGATACGAGGCATCGTGTCGACCTGTAACCACCCATATGAAGAGGATATCTCTCTCTCAGACCCCCTTGTTGGGTGAATTTCTAGACACAAGTCCATAACCCGCCCAGGTTAAAGCTCAGGAAAATGTTCATGCGAAAGCAGCAGAAGAGAATATTTTTCCTGGTCTTGAAGTCGGACGAACGAGATCTATTCGAAGGGAACTCAGGGCTGACATGATCGTTGGTTGTGGGAATGAGCACAAGAGTTAACCCTAGAGTTCGAAGTTCGCACATCAAGAGATCCACGTGTTAGCGCGACCTAGTCTTCTGAAACCTGAAGTAGCTAAGTGACATGGACCGTGGATCTATGGATCCTTCGGGATCCAACTCAACCGTCTGATGTACAAGTTTGGATTTCACACATCAGGAGATTCATGTGCAGCCTAGTATTATGAAACCCGGAATCACGAAGTTACCTGAACCGTGGATCTATGCATCCTTTGGGATCCACCTCAACCGTCTGATCTACAAGTTCAAAGTTCACGCATCAGGAGAGTCGTGTGTTAGCACGACCTAGTCTTTCGAAACCCGAAGTCATGAAATGACCTGGACTGTGGATATATGGATCCTTCGGGATCCACCTCAACTGTCATATCTACGAGTTTAGAGTTCGCACATCAGGAGAGTCATGTGTTAGTGTGACCTAGTCTTTTGAAACCCAAAGTCGTGAAGTGACTTGGACCGTGGATCTGGGGATCCCACGGGACTCCCCTCGGCCGTCCAATCCATGAGTTTGGATTTTGGGAGTTTCGCGAGTGAAAGCAGCCAGAAACTACGAAACATCGTAACTTCCACCAGTCAATGAGTTAGAAGAGGATTATGCCAGATGTTGGAAGGTTTTTCGACTTGATCTCTCTTCTCGGGCTAGGACCATAGAGAGGGTATTATTTAGGATGAAATCCTCGTAGACGTCATGTGATTCTCATCTATTGAACATCGATGAACTTTGGGAAGCCGTAAGATATAAACCAAGGGTTGGATTAGCGCCTAGTAGGAGTCGTTAGAAAGCTATGGTTAAGTGGAAGAGGATAAATCATTTCAAAGAGATTATTTGAGATGAGATAGTTAAGGAGAAAACGAAATTATGATGCCTCACCTCTTAAAAGAGTATTTAGGGGTCAGGTGTGTTACAAATTGGTATCAGAGCATGGTTACATCACTTGGCATGCTTGGGCTCATGGAAAAGTTGCGTAGAAACCACATTAAAGGGACACATCCTACCTTATTCCCTTCCTAAAAATTTTGGTTAAGCCCTTATTATAGAAAAGAATGACAACTTATGGATGTGTGTGTATGTATTTAGGAAATATGAATTATGTGTTGGTTATGAACTAATATAATTTTAGCTAACAACAAGGGTTTTGTCTGCACTCAAGCAGTTGATCAACCGCAGGAAACTGCAATCGTATAGAATGGTGATGCGCCATGAAGTGGGGGATGGCTCCCACAATAGAGACGAATATTCTGACAAGAGGAGGGCATTAGAGACCCCTCTAGATATGGTTGATATTGTGAGGAGTCTCATGGATGAATTACAAAGTTGCAAGGCCGACAACGAGAGATTGATAAAAGAGAAAGAGAAGCAAACAGAAATTAATGCAGTCTTGCTGCAGAGTTTATCCTACATACAAAGACAACTGCAACAGGGACCTGACACCATTCATATGGACCAACGACAGAAAAAGAGGAGTTGAAGTCTACCTGAGATACAGAAATTTGGTCCTTTAAGTGGCCACACTGGGAGGAATAACTCAAGAAAGGTCCAACCTGGTGACAGGAGACAAGCGTCAAATGAATCCTCTGGAAAGGAAACTGGCGACTCAGAAGGATATTCTAGTAGTAGAACTAGTTCACATTCTCAAAGAAAACAAAATAAATGAAAGCATTCTAAAAGTCATAATCTCAAAGAATTCAGGAAGGCCAAACCACCCCCTTTTGACGATGAGATTAAGAAAGGAGAGGAAGTGGAGGCTTGTCTTCTTGGACTAAAGAAGTATTTGAGAGTCCATGATTTCTATAAAAACTTGAAGGTCCGAGTAGCCACTTTCAACCTGAATGGAAAGGATTCCATTTGGTGGGAAGACCTTAAGAATGTGAAAGGGATTCATGAAGAGGACCTATCTTGGGAACGGTTTGAGAAATACTTTAGGAAGAAGTATCTATCAGAAAAACATTTCGACGAGAAGACTAAAGAGTTCTATGAAATCAACCTAGGACTACTCACCATAGAGGAATATGTCAGCATATTCCTTGAGTTATTGAGGTATGTACCCTACATAAAAGAAGAAAAGGGAAAGGTGCAACAATTCATCAGTGGGTTACCTAAGACATACCAGAACAGAATTATGTTTGATGAGCCAAAGACCCTAGAAGACACTATCTAGAAGGTGACATATTGTTATGAATAGTTTGGGCCTCAGACAGAACCTCTTGAAGGCTGGAAGAAGAATAATAGTTCAGGGTTCCAGAAAAAGGGGTTTAAATCCCCAAGATTTAAAAACTATAAGAAGGATTCAAGGATGAGCTTTCCTACCCAAAGCGTACACCAGCAGAATTTCCCCTCCCAGAGCGAGAATAAACCTTTTGGATCAAACCCAAGAAATACTGATAACCCAAATAAAGAACCCTTGAAATGTTGGGGTTGTGGAGAAGAACATCTACTAAGGGACTGTTCGCACAGAAAACAAAACAATAGGATAATTTACAATGTCCTAGAAGCTACCACCGTCAATGAAGTGGCCAGGAGTATGCCACGAATTTATGCATCCGTGGATAATAAACAAGCTGACCACCAAGATTCAATGGTGGAGATGGAAGGTATGATGGCCAACCATCTAGTATCTATTTTAATTGACCCTGGTTCTAATTTGAGTTATGTGGCCCCTCATACCGTTGATAAGTGTAAATTACAACCACATAAACATGCTAAGCCATGGTTGGTACAGTCAGCTATTGTCACCAAAAGAAAAATAGCAGAGGTCATACCAACTTGCCAATTCATGTTGGATGGATTTCCCACCCAAGCTACCCTTAACATACTTCCCCTAGGATCATATGACCTGTTGATTGGTATGGAATGGCTAGTTGCATATAAAACTAAGATGGATTGTTACCATAAAACCTTAGAATGTGTAAATAAAGAAGGGAGAAAGATGACCTTCCAAGGGATCCAGAAACCTGTCTCGGTGAGACGAATGTCATCCCTTCAAATGAAAAAGTATTGTAGAAAGGGATGTCCTCTATATGCAATACAGGTGTTGAAAATTGTTGAGAATGATAGACCAAGCCTAGAAGACCACCCCATACTAAGAGACTATAGATATGTGTTTCCAGAAGAGGTACTGAGTCTACCTCCGAGAAGGGACATTGACTTCTCAATAGAACTTGCATCAGGAGCAGTGCCAATATCTAGGACCCCCTATAGGATGAGTACACCTGAGCTAGTTGAGCTCAAACTACAACTAAAAAAAATGATGGACAAAGGATACATCCAGACCAGCGTGTATCCATGGGGAGCACCAGTCCTATTTGTGAAGAAGAAATATGGTACACTCCAACTGTGCATAGATTATAGACAACTCAATAAGGTAACCATAAAGAACAAGTACCCCTTACCCAGAATCGATGATTTGTTCAATCAATTGGGGGGTTCTTCCATTTTCTCAAAGATTGAATTGAGATCTGGATACCATCAAGTCTGAATCAAGGATGAAGACATCCAAAAAACCACCTTCAGGATGAGATATGGTCACTACAAATTTGTGGTAGTACCATTTGGATTAACCAATGCCCCTGCCACCTTTATGTTCTTGATGAACAATGTACTCAACAAATTCCTAAAAAAATTTGTATTCGTTTTTATTGACAATATCTTAATCTACTCCAAGAATAGAGAGGAACATGAGGAACATATTAGACTTGTACTTCAAGTGTTAAGAGAGCATCAACTCTATGCCAAATTTAGCAAGTGTGACTTTTTCCAAAAGGAAATACATTACTTGGGCCATGTCATATCTGAAGAAGAGGTAGTAGTAGACCCTAACAAGATCAGATCCATCATGGAATGGCCTGCCCCAAAGGATTTTTCAGATATCAGATCCTTTATGGGTTTAGTAGGATACTATAGGAGGTTTATAAAAGGGTTTTCCAATATTCGTTGTCCAAACACTGCCCTCTAGAGGAAGGGGGTTAAATTCATTTAGACACTGAAATGTGAAGAAAGGTTTCAGTCACTAAAACACCTTCTGACTCATGCGCCTGTGCTGAAGATCGTCGATCCCGATAATGACTTCCTCATGTGCATAGATTCCTACAAGGAAGGACTTGAAGGAGTCCTTATGCAAGAAGGAAGTGTAGTTTGCTATGAATCTTGAAAATTGAATGAGCATGAAGTCAATTATGTGACCCATGATATAGAGTTGGCCGCCATAGTGCACGCTTTGAAAATGTGGAGGAATTACCTCCTGGGTAGGAAATTTGTACTTATGACAAACCACTGTGGATTGCGGTACCTGTTTGAATAACCAAAACTCAATGCTAGACAAGCTAGGTGGATGGCTCTCCTTAGAGAGTTTGATTTCGAAATCAAACATATCAAAGGAAAGGAAAATAAGGTGGTCGATTCCCTTAGCAGAAGTATGAAAACAATTCATCTAGCAATGGTGAGTACTTGTGAGACGAATTTCAGGTAAAGAGTCAGGAATGCACAAGAAACAGATGCATTCTTCCAGAAGGTGACCTCGTACCTGGAGCAAGAACCCGCAAGGCTAAAGTATGAAGGCTACCAGATTCTAGATGGAGGTATGATGATTTACCGAAACAGGCTATATATTCCAAGTTGTGAGGACTTGAAGAGATTCATAATGGATGAATTGCACAAGATACCATACACCAACCATCTAGGCTATCAGAAGATGGTCACGGCCACCAGGAAACAATTCTATTGGCATGTATTGAAGAAAGACATAGCTGAGTATTTAGCTAAATGTCTAGAATGCTAGAAGGTTAAAGCAGAACACTAGCACCCAACAGGATTATTACAACCTCTACCAATCCCAAAATGGAAATGGGAGACCATCTCCATGGATTTAATCATTGGATTACCAACATCATCTAGGCAGAATGACACCATCATCATAGTGGTGGATAAATTGAGCAAGTCCGCTCATTTTATTCCTGTCAAATAGACTTTCAAGGCAATAGATATTGCCAACATATTCATGAAGGAGATATTCATACTACATGGCATGCAAAAAGGAGATCATGTCTGACAGAGACACAAAATTTACTTCAAACTTTTGGAAATCCTTGATGCTTGGTATGGAGACCAAATTATTGTTTATCACAGCCTGTCATCCTCAAACCAATGGACAAAAGGAAAGAGTGAACCAAATCTTAGAAGACATGCTAAGGATGCATGTAATGCATCAACCTAAAAAGTGGGAAGATTACCTGCCCCTGGTGGAATTTGCCTAAAACAACAGCTACCAAGAATCACTAAAAATGAGCCCTTTCGAAGTCCTCTATGGAAGGTCGTGCAACACTCCAGTCAGTTGGAGTAATCCCGTGGACAAAATTACAATTGGACCGACATGTTGAAGGAAATGGAGCAACAAGTGGTTCAAATAAAGAAAAATCTAAAAATCGCTCAGAATAGACAGAAAAGTTACGCCGACAGAAAGAGAACCCCCAGAGAATTCAAGATGGGAGACCACATCTATCTCAAAGTTAGGCCTGGGAAGAGTTCCCTGTGGATGGGATATTGTGACAAGTTGGCACCTCGGTATTGTGGACCCTTTGAAGTTTTAGATAGAATGGGACATGTAGCCTATAGGCTAGCACTTCCTCCCACAATAAAAGCACATAATGTTTTCCATGTTTCAATGTTGAAGAAATATGTACATGATTCTAATCATATAATTGACTAATCTATGATCCAGGTGGAATCAGAGGGAGAATTCCTACCAGAACCTCAAGGCATACTAGACAGGAAGGAAACCCCACTCAGTAACCGAACCATTGCACAGGTCAAGGTGCAGTGGAAACACTTTGGCTCAGATGAGGCCACATGGGAAATGGAGGATGCCATGAGACAGGCATACCCATTTTTGTTCACTTCTATACATATATGATATGTTAATATATAGAACATTGAGAATGATGTTCCTTTAAGTGGAAGGGAATTGTAACACCCTGTTTCCCCCAGCTTGTAAATATAACTATAAATGGCCAAGAGACTATGGAAAACTTTAAATGTGTGAATATTGATTCGATGGACCTTTGTTTGAAAGGTAAACAAATGTGAACCTAATTAATTACTAAGAAAAGGGACAAGTTTTGTGTGACTAATGGAGGGGGGGTGTAATTGGAAATACCACGGATGCTACATGAAGAGTGGGTGAAGGGGACCAGGAATGGTTGTGTTAACCTTCACCAAACCAGTCCTTACTGGATTTAATTGCTCAGGACCAGAACCGTCCTCTGACCTAGAAATGAATTACAATCAGGTTGGTGGGTGGGAAGACCTCCTCAAGATTTAATGAGGGGATGGGGTATAGCACTCATCCGTAATGCTTCAAGGCCTAACCGCGGACTGGGAATTTAAGCCACAGGCGACCTTGTTGAAAGAGGAGAGAAAGGAAGGTGTGGCGAGTAGAGGAAAAACATTCCTGCGAAGAACGCAGAGACAGGAAGTGAATCTCGGGGATTCAAGGAAGATTCAAAAACTAAGCATTCTGGATATAGGAAATGGCAGAGAAGGTTTTGATACAAGCTTATAAACGAGGCTAGTCCTCCTTTCTTGGTATCGTGTAAACCATTGCCAGGATCCTGCGGGAAGAGGAGAGTAACCTTTGTCCCTACTTTGGCTAAGCGAGAATAAAAGGTTGTGTTGCAGAGCATCGTGGTCTAGCTCGGGGGTGGCTAGTGGTAAATCCATTTGGAGTGACTGAGCCTACAGTTGGGTGGAAACAGGCACCCCTTCCAGTAGTCGCTTCACATTGTCTGGTTCTGATAAGTCTTTTCACTGCTTTAATTGTTGAATTAGAATGATGAATGATTACTTGATTATACAAACATATTTAGATGCATTTGTAAACGTTTTCTATGTGAAATGGATATGATATGTGTATTATTCCATCTCCTTATGAATTCACACTTTCCACTCATAGATTGTATGCCCATCTTAACTCTGGAGGCTTTTCAGGGTGTGAGACATTAACGTTCGATATTGGAGGCATCGTGTAGACCTGTAACCACTTGTTTGAAGAGGATATCTCTCTCTTAGAACCCCTTTTTGGGTGAATTTCTTAACCCAAGTCCATAACCCACCCAGGGTAAAGCTCAGGAAAATCATCATGTGAAAGCAGCGGAAGGGAAGACTTTTCCTGGTCTGGAATTTGGATGAACGAGATCTATTCGGAGGGAACCCAGGGCTAACATGACCATTTGTTATGGAAAGGAGTGTGAGAGTTAACCCTAGAGTTCGAAGTTCGCACATCAGGAGATCTGCATGTTAGCGCGGCCTAGTCTTATGAAACCCGAAGTCACGAAGTGACCTGGACTGTGGATCTATGGATCCTTCAGGATCCACCTCAACCATATGATCTACGAGTTTGGAGTTCACGCATCAGGAGAGTCACATGTTAGCGCGGCCTAGTCTTCTGAAACCCGAAAATGCAAAGTGACCTGGACCGTGAATCTATGGATCATTCGGGATCCACCTCAACCATTCGATCTATGAGTTTGGAGTTTGTGCATCAGGAGAGTCGCATGTTAGTAAAACCTAGTCTTCTGAAACCCGAAGTCACAAAATGACCTGGACCATGGATCTATGGATCCTTCAGGATCGACCTCAACTGCCATATATATGAGTTAGGAGTTTGCGCATCAAGAGAGTTGTGTGTTAGTGTGGCCTAGTCTTCTAAAACCCGAATTCGCGAAGTGACTTGGATCATGAATCTAGGGATCCCACGGGACTCCCCTCAGTCGTTTGATCCATGAGTTCGGATTTTGGGTGGTTTGCGAGTGAAAGTTCCCACGGACTCCGAAATTCCATAACTTTCACCAACCAGTGAGTTAGACGATGATTATGCCAGATGTTGGAAGGTTTTTCGACTGGATCTCTCTTCTCAGACTAGGACCCTAGAGAGGGTATGATTTGGGATGAAATCCCCATAGACATTGCACGATTCTCATCTATTGAACGTCGAGGAACTTTGGGAGGTTGTGAGATATAAACCAAGGGTTGGATTAGAGTCTCGTAGGAGTCGTTATAAAGCTACGGGTAAGTGGAAGAGGATAAATCATTTCATTGAGATGATTCAATATGAGATAGTTAAGGAGAAAACGAAATTATGATGCCTCACCCCTTAAAAGAGTATTTAGGGGTCAGGTGTGTTACAAATTATCTCAGGTGGAGGGAATAGATTATGAGGAGACACTTTCTCTTGTTTCCCAATACACTTCCATCCGTACGATTATTTCCCTAGATGCATCCATGAGTTGGAGACTACAACTGTTCAATGTAAAGATATCCCTTCTCAATGGTGATATTGGGGAAGAAGTTTACATCGAGCAGACAGATGGATTTGTGACACATGAGAAGGAGTCTCATGTATGCAGGTTGAACAAATCCCTGTATGGACTAAAGCAGACACCTCGTGTGTGGTATGAGAATATTGATGGGTACTTGATGAGTTTGGGATTCAACAAGATTGTTGTTGATCCTAACCTATACTACTACATTGTTGGTGATGAGTGCTTGATTTTGGTCCTATGTGTTGATGACTTATTCCTCATTAGTTAAGAAAGTATTATTTTTGAATGAAAGTGTGCATTGACTTCAAAATTCGAGATGAAGGACCTTGGTATGATGCACTACTTATTGGTACTAGAAGTATGGCAAGGGATTGATGAGATTTTCCTGAGTCAAGGAAAATATACAGTTGATATATTGAAGAAATTTGGGATGACAGACTGTAAGTCCATGCTTACACTGATGGTGATGAATCTGAAGAAGATGAACGAGGCTTCTTCTGATTCAGGTGAGATTGATCCACATATTTATAGAAAACTGATTGGATCATTGATGTATCTGGTTAACACCATACATGATATATGCTATGCAGTGGGTGTACTCAGTCAGTTTATGATTCAGCTAAGACAGACACATTGGATAGTAGTGAAGCATGTGTTGAGATATATACGAGGCATAGTTGGTTATGTCCTGAGATATTCCTCTAGTGTAGACATGAGATTGCAGGGATATGTCAATGCAGATTGGGAAGGGAGCATAGTGGACTGAAGGAGCACATCTGGTTTTTATTTTACTTTGGTGTCTGCTATGGTTTCCTGGTACAATAGGAAATAGACTTTTGTAGCTTTGAGCACCGCAGAAGCAGATAACATTGCATTATGTGTGGTAGTTCATGAAACAATGTGGATTCAAAAGCTCCTTACATATTTATTTGGTCATGAGATGGATTCCACCATTATCCATTGCGATAACCAAAGTTGTGTGAATCTCTTCGAGAATCTTGTGTTTCACGATAAATTGAAACACATTGAGATCAAATACCATTACATCAGAGATATGGTGCAGAGGAAAGTAGTACATGTGCAGTACCTTTCTACACATGAGAAAGTTGCATATGACTTCACTAAATCACTTGCTAGGATGAAGTTCGAGTACTTCCGTAAGAGACTTGGCCTGGTGGAGAATGCCTCCCTAG
>JZKD02S2154328.1:0-13877 GCA_000966675.3 Picea glauca
ACAGGTTTAAAGAGTTTAAGGCTCTTGTTGAGAATCAAACAGAGAAAATAATTAAGGTGTTGAGAACAGATAATGGCGGAGAGTTCTGCGGGAATGAATTTGAAGAATTATGTAATAAGTGTGGTATAGAAACGCAGAAGACTACTCCATATACATCTCAGCAGAATGGAGTTACAGAAAGGATGAACATGACGTTGATGGAAAACTCAAGGCGCATGCTCAGTGGTGTCGGGTTAGGGAAAGAATTATGGGCATAGGCAGTGGGTATTGCATGTTATCTGGTCAACAGATCACCCTCATTAGCGTTGGGTGACAAGACTCCACAAGAGGTATGGACCAGTAAGTTGGATGAGAAAAAGACAGGTTGTAGTGGAACTTTCAACTACAGAATCCAAATACATGGAAGCCACTCATGCAAGTAAGGAAGCAGTATGGTTACAAAGATTGTGTTCAGGTATTGGGTTGGTACAACAAGCTGTAAGGGTGGAGTGTGACAATCAGAGTGCAATTTTTATGGCGAAGAACCCTGCTTATCATTCAAAGACAAAGCACATTGATGTTGAATATCACTTTGTGAGAGACATGATTGAAGAAAAGAAAGAATCACTGATGAAGGTGGACACTTTGAAGAATGTTGCAGACTCATTAACAAAATCTTTGAGCACTAAGAAGTTCTCTTGGTGTAGAGGATCCATGGGCATTGTTGCCCTTTATTTTTTACTATGTAACCCTGTAACCCCCTGTATGAAAAGAAAACAACAAGTGGGAGAATGTTGGGTATGTTTTATATTCTTTGCATGAGAATGTGGTATGTGTTAAAAAACAATTCTGCCTCGGGAAACGTGACACCTACCTCGAGAAATGTGTCATGTATTTAGGTGGTTTTTTCAGCACATGGTTTTTGCCGATGGTTTTCTATTTCCAATTAAGAAATTAGGGTTTTGGACTAATCCAGATCATTGGGTTAGGGTTTTGGATGTTGTTGGCTCCTATATGTATATTGTATTGTAAACAATGTAACACAATGAATGAATATAATATATGTTGGTTTTCCCTGTTTGGGTTTCCAGGGGAAAAATCTCTGTGTAATGTTTGTATTTGCCATTGTATCTTTTCTGTAATTTTTTGAATATTTGTTTACAGTAGAAATTGTATAAGGTTAGAATTTATAGGGATGTCACCTATGTATTTGGGGTAGCATCACTGAGGTTTCCCCACAAGGTTTTCCTAAGAAAGATAGGTAGCCAAATTAAGAAAAAGAAAGTAAACAAACAAGGAAAAAACGTGATCCATACAATCATGCAAGCTTAAGGCTAATCCTTCAAATAGAAACTGTCAATTTCAATGTAATGTTCCCAAGGGGATTTTCTTGGAGCATTTAAAGTTTTTGTGTTTTCTGGTTGTGGTATTTTGTCAAACAGTTTGCACATTTGGTCTTCTTAAGTGTTGTTAGGGTTTATTATCATGGTTATTTTAGATTTAGCAGAAAATAAATTATAGAGATGTAGAAAATAACATATACACAACAAGATGCAATATAAGTAACACAAGAAATAGCCACAAATACCCCAAATCTATATTTTATTTAAGTATATAGCTTACCTCAATACAAGATAAGGACAAATATGGAATAGAGATGGAAGAATAATGTGAAGTGGTTGAATATAGCTCCAAGCTTCAGTAATAAATAGATATCTATCCTTCTATAGGCCCCCAATGGTTGCATACAAAATATCTACTAAACCAACAAAGTCTCCTTCATACAAACTGGTGAAAATTGAGGAGAGTTGTATCATCCCTGGTTGTAGGAAACCATTCAGAATTCACCCTCTTCATAAATGGCCCCAACCCCTCCACAAAATCATGTCAAACTATGTAGAATGAGTAGGTTGGAATATATGATGAGTTTCCCCAACTGTAGAGACCAAAACTGTTCCCAAAGTAGTCTCCAAAACCCCCAGTGCGCCCCTCAACAGGAAATTCGCCCAACTCTATAAATGAATTGAATATGGGTTTAAATCTCTTATAAAATGCCAAGTAAAGTCTCCCATGATGTGAACAACTTATCTATAAGGATATATCTCTCATATATCTCTCAAAGAAGCCATATTGAACTGCTTCTCCTCAAGACAATGTGCCCTTTCCTGTAGAAAACCCTCACTAGTGTACTCCCTTATCAAAATTGATGGTTGAAGAAATTATGAACTGATGCAGAATGGTGAGGGATGAATCTTTTACCCCCTAGGCCAAGCTTGGACCAGGAACAGAGGGATCTTTCACTTCCTTATTGATCTCTACAGTTTATTCAGTCAAAACACTCAAAACCCCCAACTACCATGGGCTCTCTAGCTAAGAAGCCATACATCAAAATATCCATCAACATAATGAGAGAACAGAAGCCCCTGTCTCTCTTTTATACCCATGTTTACCTTTTCTCTCCAAGTGACTTTTAATTCTCTTTTAATGTCTCTTTGTAAAATCATTTTATTAATTAAATAACCTTTTTTCCTCTAAAAAGTGATTAATTTTCCCTTATGGATTCTCCGACCATTGAAAGTCACTTTTCAGCATCTTATCCTTTAGAGATTCCCTCCCGATTCCAATGAGCTATTACACTAAGGTGTTTCTTGAAACAGTATGTCCAAAATGACCTCCTTAGTGAATTTAATTAAAATATGCTCAATAATAACTCAAAATTACGGAAATCATTGGAATGAAACGAAACCAAAGACAAGTTGTACAGAATAGATCATGATGATGAAATATGATGAATAATGTAATTTGATCCCCATAAAAATCCTCAATACCTCTTGAGCACACTATCACTCCCAACTGGCTACTTTGGCAAGCATCCCAAACTGTAACATAAGTGAATCAAAAAATGGGGACATACAGTCCTCCCTACTCGAATATTGTTTGTCCTCAAGCAATAACTGAATCAAGTTGTGTATGATCCCAAGGTCTCATATCCACTTGTGTGACATGAAGTACTCTCTCCTCAAAAAATGGTCCCACAAAGTGCTCGCCATGTAGACCCCCAGAATACTCCTGAAGAGTAGAGCGATCATGTGCAGTAGATCCTCAGTAAACTCTTCATGCAATCGCTTTGCTAGGATCTCAACCCCATCAACCATTGGGCTACCAAACACTCTAATCCATGGATCCCAAATCAAGATGTGAACTATAGTTCCCTGTAAATTATAGTCCTATGAGACATCAATAATAAGAGTCTCTTGAAGACCCCCAACCAATGGAACAAGTAAATACACTATCCATCCATCAAGGAGTCTCTCACCTAAACCAATCTCCCAACAACCACCTCTAATAGTATCCAAATTCCCTACTAACCAAGAAGATGATTTACTAATATACATGATCCTCAACCAAGGAAATCCATCCTACCACATAGCATCCTCATCTAAATCTTCTCTCAAATCCCCCCAACAATGGAAGGAACCAATCATGTGAGTCCCTAAAACTCCCATGCACTCTAGAAGAGCACCAAACCCCACATCACATAAATCTGAGGGTGCCATACTAAGTATCTCAGTGCCTACTAAACTATAAACCTTCGTTCAAAGTGTACTACTGATAGCTATGGTTTCATGTCCATGATCACTAAAATCGGCCTCCCTGCCAACCCACATTGTTGCCTGCAGTGTCCCATACTCCAGTAATATCCCTATGTTGTCAACCCCACTATATAGCTCTAGTATACCAATGTTGAGAGATGCTATCATACTCTCCCAACTCTTCCCTGAAACAAGGGTGGTTAAGGAATCATGCCATGACTCATGATGCTAACATACCAAGCTTGCCCCCATGTGACTCATGACATCATCCTCGAGATACTCGCAAGAGAATTTCTCTTTGATCTGTTGAGGAGTCCTGAAATGGCCAACCTATCCAACCATAGGTACATCATGCACACTCCTCTAGATCTTTGATGTTTCTTGTTGTGACCATACATCTTGCCAATTGATCTCATAGTCCTCATCAAAAACATTTACCCTACTCTGCTCTTCGTCCTCATCCCGCTGAGACTCTGAACCTATATCCACCTCTGGAATATCCTCTGTCCCATGGTTGAGGATGCTCTCCTACATTCCCAATGCCTCATCTGACTGTCTCGGGTGAACCTCCCTTATCCTGATGCATGTAATGGGGTATCCCTTGCCAGGAGGTCTCTGTATAATAACTCTCCACATCCTATGAAACTGGCTATCTTCCCCTATACTACTATATATAATGAAACTATCGATGAATGCCATCAGAAATACCTACAACTATACGTAGCACTGGGAAATGTCATATGCATTGTTCAATTCCAAGGGTTTGACCAAAAACCCATCCACCAACATCCATGGTGAATAGTCACATGGACTCTACACTAATCTCATACCATCGTGTACAATGGCAGGTGACTCAAAACACTGATGGTCAGTCATACTCCCTCTATCATCACTCATATGATCGTTTCTACTGAGAATGTGATATCCTAGGTCCACCAAGTACGTATCCTCCCTGAAATCCAGTGCATCACCCTGGATCCCACTGTACACCTCAACATGCCTCTATGGAGTATCGCTCATCATTTTATGCCCTTGTATACCCATGCAAGCTATTGTATCCTCATGCATCATCATGTATCTTGAGCATACTATTGGGTCAACCTCTACATGTATGTTAACTAATCTCAGAACCCAACTGGATGTGTCCTCATATCTTCCCCTGGCTCTGGAATCCCCATCTGTATGTGTAGGGCCAACTGTCTCAGAACCCCTCATTAATGGTGGTCCTTGTGACACATGCACATCCTCAAGCATCTCTCGATCACGTCTCTCCATAATTATCAGTGATCCTAGGTATCCCTCACACTCCTCCATCAATTGGTTCTCCTCTATCAAACCACCAATATCCTCTAGTGATGTAGTTGAGGTATATATCTGACCCTCTGTTGAGATATATGTAGTGGCTCCCTGAATAGCCTCCTCAAGGAGCTCCTCAAATATGGACTATGATTATTGAAGGATTGTGTGTGTGCCTCTTAAGAATATATGTGTTCTTACTAATTCATGAGCAAGTTTTTCCACCTCAATCTCCTTCTCCTTCAGTGCCCCATGATACATCTCACCAACCTCCAAAAGGTAATCTCTATGCATAAGTAGTTGTTGGTAGTCGATCCTCATCAAAATCACTCTCTCCCTGAGTGTCTGAAAGTCCTCAAAGGAAAAATCTCTATCTGAAATATCATGTTCCATCATGGCCCTCCAACAATACTCTGCCACCAAAGTGTGAGTATCATCAATGTGTCTAATGGTTGTCATGATGATGTCCTCTCTGACCCTTAGTTGTCCTGCCAAATGTCAGGACTCCTGAACATTGTCCTGCTGAGGTGCTACCACAGGACTCCCACCACTAATGTCAATAGTGGAATCCTCATCGACACACTCCTCAAGAGATAAAGCACAGTACTACCCACTATCCATTGTTCTATTAAATCCCCCTGCACGCCACTGTACATCAATCCCATATTGTTGCCTCAATCTAAACCACCCTATATCTTGTATGTACAGTTGTACCCTCATGTGCACTCATCCTACTAATATCATCTACACTCAGATCCCATACATATGTGTCCATACATGTGATATGGTCATCCCGAACAAAAGGGAATGCATCCTCGTCATTGTAGACTGGTCCCGAAAGTAAGTATCCCATCGATCTGTTGATCTCCACAACATGATCTATCAATGGAATCCCTAAAAAAGGTGACTCACTCTCCCCATATTGATAGGTATGTATATATTCATCTATCTCCAAGTCATTTCTCTCCTTCTGGGCCTACAGATCCCCATGTCCCTTGTGTTCCATCACTACATAAGGCTCCTCTACCACATCCGGAATGCCACTGATATCCTCATGTGTCATGTATATCATAAGTGTCTAAGAAGGTAAAGATTGTGTCATGCTCAACTCCATAGGAGGAATATTATTCCCCATGCATGACCTCATATCAACATCCAAAGGTGGATCACCAAATCCTTGATCCTCCTCGTGCATAGGTGTTTCTATGGATGAATCCTCACAAGTATCACCATTGTGGTGAAGTGTTGAGTCCTCAACGTTGCCTGATTGGGAAGATAAAGAACATGTGCTATCATCTTGTCCATCCAATTGTCCATCAGATGCACTGGAGTCAATGGCCTCATGGGACTATTCTAATGAGGCATCTAAGGCTGCAACCTCATACATGTCCTCCTCATCACTGTTGTATTGCACCTCAATGCAATGCACTCTCCCTTTATCCATGCATCCATGATCCAGCTCCCAAGGCTCTTTGCAATTGTAGCAAAGTTCCTTGCTCCTATTGGTTGTAGGTTCCATCGGTGCTCCCTTCAATCCACTAGCATGTGATGATGTGTCCTCTTTCCTCATTGTTTTGGATCTTCTTTCCTCTGCTTTTCTACTCCAATAATTGACTTCTTCCATCTTCTTGGCCCATACTGCAATATCATCTTTACTCCACCTAGGATTTTTGATGGATACAAGATGTTGGAATGTTAATTGAGCTCTGAATGTCTCACTAAGAGCTTGATATCCCATATCACAATACATAATCTCCTCTGCCATGGCCATTTCTCCTTCAGGTACACCTGATACAGGCTATTCCCCACGACCTCTCCTCCTAGTCATCAGTATTTTATCACGGGATGGTGAAGGAAATTTGCTCTAATACCACTATAATTTTCCCAAGGGGATGTTGATATTATGTACCTTGGGAAGTGTTCATCATGTGTTTGTGAGCTCCTAAACACATGTGGGAATTACTATGTACTTTTTTCCTTGTACTTTATGTCTAATTTCACTTTGACTTAGGAGATTTAAGTCAAAAGTGAAGTTTGGTCATTTTAGCCTAAATGACTATCAATTCACTTTGTGGGTGAATTAGGAGACATAAACTGAACTTAGGGAACTTAACCCAAAGTGGGTTTGAGAGTGATATTATTATGATATGATCTCAACCTTTGATTGGACATGAGATGGGATGATCTCATCCAACCAAATTTTAGGTTTGCTTATGGAGGTTCAAGACGGGTGCAAAGGGAAAAGGAGAATTAATTCACTCATGTGTTCACTTGGATATTTTGAGAGAGAGCATGAGGATGAGGTTGGAGGCTAGAGTTGAGTAAATCTTGGGCACTTCTATCCATGGAGGCAACCACAAATCTTAGACACTCATTTATTTGTTGGAGTTGATCTTTCTTGGAGGAGGGAACACTAACAGTGGGGAGGACTTACAGAGCTTAGATTGCAGTGAGGACAGTTTCAGTGGAGAGATACAACATAGATTCAGAGTATTTTGGGAGGGTTTCTCCATCAGATCTTCCATTCAGCAGAGCGCTTCATTTCAGTGGTCTTGGCAACTTGTGAGGAGGGCGCACTATCCTAAGGCGCATATTATTCATTTGGACTTGTGTTTCATCTTGGTTCAAGTTGTTATTGTATCAAGTTCATATGTTTATTTTATTTTTTGTATTCCACCTTCTTTTATCCACATATATACACTCATATTCCAAACTCGTTTTCCCTGGGGGGTTTTATCCAAGGTTATGTTTGTTGACGGTAAAAATCGCAACGAGGATTTCGCCCGCACAGTATTGATAAAATCCTATTATTTATAAGCTAATAATATATATAATATTATTAGGTGGGACCCCCTTGTAGATTGAAAGATCGGTGATAGTCTTGTTACAGATTTTATGTTGTTGTTCGATGATGCTTACAGAATTCTACATGATTGATGGTGAATTATTGGTTTTATTTGCAACATAATGGCAGATGGATGATGCATGTTATGTGTTGGTATTGTTGCTCTAAACTCTAAATTCCATGTCATGATGGATTATGTTAACTATTATTACAATGCTATTGGTGCCATGATTTACCACATATTGTACCTGCACAAGACACATGTTAGCTATAACAAAAAACAAGAGCAATATGGAAAAATGTCCAAGAAGAAGAAACTAAACTATGTTATGTTATACTATACTATATGCATTTGAAATTAAAGAAATGATGTTAGTCCTAACTAGAAATGTTAGTGGCTTTATTGAATTATATGAAGGCACACTTGATATACGTTATGGTATGTTTTGGCAATGGCTGATATGATATCGGGTGGTGCATTTGGCAAGAAATGTATGTTAGTTTCAATGCATGGATTAATGGATGGATTAATGGTTAGTTGCTTTTCATGTACTATGTATTGAATGAATAGAGGATGGAAGTGACGTGCAGTAAATGCACGTCACTCCATATCTCTCCCACTGGTCTTCACACTAGCTCCATGTCACTCCATATCTCTCCCACTGGTCTTCACACTAGCTTGGTTATTGCTCATTTGATTTTCGCTGTGGTTAAGCTCTGATATTCAGGAAAGGAAGAAATTGTTCGACCAAGCTCGCATTTTTAAGGCCATTTGGTTACAGGTATGTGTTTTTTTCCCATCCATGAACTCGCTTTGTTTATGAAATAAATGTTGTCTCGGTGATGTATCGGTTTGTGTTTTTCTTGAGGCTGGAAACTGTGTAAACTCGTGGTGTTTCTCTAGAATGGTTGTTTGTGTTATTCGTTGCAAATGGAAAATTGGATGGCTGAAGTCATGATTTCATTGATTATTCTGTGTGAAGGAAGTCGTGTTGGCTCTCTGTTGTCTCTATGGGTTTTTGTTGGAGGGTTTCATTCCATCTGGACTTGATGGTCGTCTCCTCACAGTCCTTGTAATAGTACCCTAGTCATATTTGGTATTATGGGGTTGTTGTGTTTGATTTGAACCACCTTGGGTCACTGCATATCGTTTTCCATCTGGTCGTGGGCTCGTTTTATGTTATTGGTTTCTGCATAGTTGGTTATGGTGGCTATTATGCCAAGAGGCTTGCTTTAGGGTTGGTTGTTATTACAAGGCTCTGCATTTCTATCAGCATTGTTCGGTTTTTGGGGAAAACCACAAGGGTTATGCCCATGTGTGTTCTTGGTATTATTTAGTGCCTAGTAAGAAACCTCTGCTCCTCTATTCATAGTATCTCCTACTTGGGGTTGAACTGTCACCCTACCTTGCAAGCTAAAGGTTATGTGGTCAGTGTGTCCACTGTGTAGTCTCGAAGGGTTCTCACCTGTTGTTGTTATGGTTGACTCCAGTCTCCCTATGTTTTAATGATCAAGCGAAACCTTGACTATTTTCTTGTAGTCATTGGTACTGAGCCCAGTTTTGATTAACTCAATAGTCACACTCTGTCGGTTATCTGGTTGACTATTATAGTTGTTGGGTAGTATTAACATTGGTTTGAGTATTGGTTCATCTCTATTGATCGGGTTGATTACATAGTTGCAATTGGAAATGATTATCGGTATATAGTCGCTACATTCTTTTATTGTGACACTTGATTCGATAGCTCATCATGGTTTAATTGGTTGATTAGAGAAGTTGTAAAAGGAAATGAAAATGGGCTTACAGTCGCTACCTCCTTGTGTTGGATTGATAAATCAGCATTGTTTTATGGTTTGATTGGGAGTAATTATATATGTACATTCACAGAAATGCTTCTTTGTGTTATGCATGGTCTGTGTGTTTCCTACAGCATGGTATAAGTTGAAGTGATGGTTGGTGTTACTGTGTGTTTAAATTGTTTGATCAGGATTTTTGCAATTTAAAGTATTGATAGTTGTTTCCTGGTTGCCTATTGTGTATGATTTATATTGTGCATCATATCGTCTTATTGCACCATCAAAGATGGGAACGGGGTTTTTAATAGTATGGTTTCATTGCAATTTAATTGTTAAATTGGTTAAAGGAATGGAATCAAGCACGTCTTGAAAGAGATTGTGTCTATGTTTAATTTGAGGAATTAATTTATGGACAGTGGCTAAGGTTTCGATGTTGAACAAAGTTGAAACAAATGATTGTGTTCATTGGAATTTTGTTTTAAAACATTAAATGGAAGAAGTGAGAGAAAACATAATTCTTTATACAGGATGTTTGAAGGTCATATTGATTTTGAATATGATGACACTGTGTGAATTAAAAGTGTTAAATATTTAAATGTGAACAGTGAACAAGTGTTAACACAATAATTTTGAAATTGATCACAGTAATTGTTTAGTTGGTGTTGATCGCTTGCATTAAATACAAAGTTGTTTTATGGATTACTTAATTGATTTTTCGAACAGTATTCGCTCTTTTCCCTACCATTATTTCACTTTTCTCCCATTACAATCACCTCGCACTCCCATATTCATTATCCACTCCCTGTTCCTAAAATTTAATTAGAGGTAAGGGAAACTATGTATTAAGACAGTTTAAGATCGGAGGGATGGATTACAGTGATATATTCTTTGGTTTACATTACAGTTGATTGTTTGTTGTCTGTGAGCAGTAATCATGATCTTTTCCCCCTCATTTTAACATTTTTCGCTCAATACAAGCCCTCACATATCCCAGAACCTTTGTTCACCCCCTTCTCATTGATAACTATTAAACATTTTTTTATGGATTGGATTGCATGAGTCTGATATGTTGTTGAGACAAATTTTATTTCATATTTTAAAAGAGTTGTCATGTATGGTTGTTAAAGAAACGATTTGCTAATCAATTATGCATACAAGAATGAGTTTTTTCAGCAAAGGTAGCCATGGCAGAGGTAACCGAGGGAGAGGTAATTGGAACAAGGGACCTAGAAGGCCAAGATTCTCCATACAATTTGATGACGACTCGCAAGAGTTAGGCCAACTATTTCAAGTTGGGTTTTTTAATTGGATTGGGCAAGGAGTGGTCCAACCTAGGCCTGAAAGGCCTCCCATCCAAGCCCCACAGGTCCCTGGTATCCTTGTGCCTCCTCATGTCTCACTTCAACCTGAAGTTCCTAAAAATGACAGATGGCAAGAGATTGTCCACCCGACAGTCTCTCAACATCGAGGCTGGCCCAACTTGTCTTTACCTACTCCCCCGCCTATCAATCAAATTGTCCAAGCTGCCCCTGACCACTCACCAGTTCAGTCTTCCCATGCGAGAAAAATGTTTAAAACTGAGACCTACCATGTCCCTAACAAAGGAAAAGTCATTGTTTCCCCTTCCTCACTCTCCAATAGCTTTGATAAATCTGCGTCCTCCTGCATGCATTTGAGGGATAATTGATCTCATGTGATCAGTGAGATTAGGCCTAAAGGCTCCACACAACCCAAAGCAAATTCAGAGATATCAAAAGTTGACAGCAACAACAAGGGAAATATTGCCTCCAAGAGTAGGAAATATGGATTTTAAGTTTTTTTATTTATTATTTGTTGAGAACAGTTGACTTCTGAAATTTTGGACAACACACTATTTTTGGATATATGAGTAATATATTTTGGAAATAATTTCAATTATCATTGAAATAAATTGCCAAATATGAATGTGATGATGGGAGTCACAAGGAGGGATGTTTTGTTTAATTAACTAGTTGTGTTATGATTGCTAAAGTCTAAAGGGAGTCACAAGGGGTCTCACCTACTAGTTATTATTTATTTAAAAACCCTTATTATGATTTATTACTTTTCCCCCTTAACTAAAAGTTGGTTGAGTTTTAGTTAACTTAACTAAGGAAGTAGTTCAACTACTTCAATCAATTATAATTTGCTTAAAGGAAAAATGAAAGGGAGGAACAAGAGGAGAATAGAAGGAGAAGCATACTAAGGTTTTCTCTTTGAGATTTTGTTGAGATAATTTAGTTTTCATTCATTCATTAATTCATTATAATCCTAATTATTTTTTATGATAGCAAGGTCCTATTGTAGACAGCAAGAATCAGGGTTGAATTACATCATTTAGACACTTTTTTTTCAGAGGTGTTGATCTATCTTTGATAGTCTGTGTAGACTTGTCTATTTGTGAATTAGATTCCATGACTGACAAAGGCTATTGTGCAGAGTCTAGTGGGCAGCAATCTGTGGTAAGCTGATCCAACTTTTAAAGTTCAATTTTTTATTTTTTGTCAGGATTTCTTTTGTATGTTTCGTCGGGGACGTCTAAGTTTGACTTTGGTCCAAAAATTCCTCAATAAATTTTGTAAAGAGAGCGATTCTTTGATGAATTGGAATGAAATAAAGGATTGTTTTATGTCTCATCTATTTTGATTATTGAACTAGTTTCTTTACTTCTGTCTCTATATTTATTTCAACATCTGATATGTTTAGAAAATTACATAAATAATGATTTTTTCAGCAAGATTTTAATTAAAAATAAACAGCCTAAGCACTTGTAAACAATACTTGTGAATTAGGATATCAATTTTGATGGCTATAAACATAGGGTGATATTCTCGTCTATCTTGATTTAGCCAAGAAGGATCTGCAAATGTTTGAGTAAGATCATTTCATATATTTTCCTCAACATTTATTTGGCTACCATACTGGGGAGATCTTCAATATCTCTCGTTAATTTTTAAGCTTGATTAGCATCGAATACATCTATTTTTTCTGATATTGATCATTGGACTGTTTTATTTCTTAATGACTGTGCATGTTGCAAGGCAGCCCAATATTGAGCTCGGTCTTCAAGATCATACCATCATTGCTTTGAATTTGTTCAACACCATTTTAGACACTGCCAATACTCATGTTGAGCTTAATCATTCATGGGAAGCAATTGAACGAGATATTAATGCCCAAGAATGTTGGGAAGCTAGACGTAGACAACTTAGAAATCAGCAGTAACCTTCTTGTTCCTTCAGTTTTGGCCTTACTTTCATGTCCCTAGACTCTCGTGTTTCTAGAAGAAGAAGAGGCTTATCACTTGAAATTAATCATATTGTTGAAATAGGAAGAAGGAACGTTGTGTTATCAACCCAACAAAGTGCTCTAAGGAGAACTTTGTCTGATTCATTAAGTTCGTCTTTCTCTCCCTCACCTATCATCCACAAGATGGCATCTAGTGGTGGTTTTGGTGGTACTGGAAGTGCTTCCTCCTCTCATTCTTCATATTTTTCGATGATTGGTAGCTTATATAGCTACCATATCCGTGTCCAATCTACCACAAATCCCATCAAAGTCATTAAAAAGTATGGGCTTTTTCAGTTTGAAGAAGACGCCACAACCACATTGTGGCATGTGTCGTCTCCTCTTAACCTAACACCTGCTACTCGTCCACTTCTTAAATTCAAAGAGCATCTCCCTAGGTTTTCAGTAAATGAGGCATTTCCTAATGTTTTTCACAACATAGGAGCCAATGACAACGATACTTGCATGCGCTTATTCATCAATTCCTTGGAAGGAAAGGTTGTGGCCGATTTCTTTGACCTTCCTCCTAAGATTCTATCTACTTGGGAGGAGTTAGTCTATTGGTTCAGATCCACCTATGGGCAATCTAAAATCCCAGCTGAGCAGATACAGTCGTACAATAACATCGCCTATAAGGATGGTGAGACCATCAAGTCCTTCAACTTGCATTTCACTAAGTTATACAATCAAATACCTGAACTCATTCGACCTCATAACCAAGCCACTTTCATGCATTACTACAATGCATTACCTTCCCCTTATCGTCATAGGCTTGAGGAAAAAACCATTTATAACCTCAATCCCGCTCTGCATACTTGTTTAGAGTATGAAGAATATCTCGAAAGAATAGGTCTTCCCCAGGGAGAATCGATTAAACAGACAGACATGTCCACCCTCTTATAGCTAGTACAATATATGAATAATCATATGATAGCATATGAGAGAAAGGGAAATGACTCCCCTCTAACCCCTGGAGCTTCATCCTCTTCTACAACCCCCTTTAGAAATCCAATTGAAAATAATTTTCATCCTAAAGCTATATTGCCTCGAAGTTGGTGTAA
>JZKD02S2154328.1:21629-43693 GCA_000966675.3 Picea glauca
CTAAAGGCTCCACACAACCTAAAGAAAATTCAAAGAGATCAAAAGGTGACAGCAGCAACAAGGGAAAGATTGTCTCCAAGAGTGGGAAATATGGATTTTAAGTTTTTTTATTTATTAATTGTTGAGAACAATTGACTTCTAAAATTTTGGACAACACACTGTTTTTGGATATATGAGTAATATATTTTGAAAATAATTTCAATTATCATTGAAATAAATTGGCAAATATGAATGTGATGATGGGAGTCACAAGGAGGGATGTTTTGTTTAATTAACTAGTTGTGTTATGATTGTTAAAAGCTAAAGGGAGTCACAAGGGGTCACATCTACTAGTTATTATTTATTTAAAAACTCTTATTATAATTTATTACTTTTCCCCCTTAACTAAAAAGTTGGTTGAGTTTTAGTTAACTTAACTAAGGAAATAGTTCAACTACTTCAACCAATTCTAATTTGTTTAAAGGCAAAAGAAAAGGGAGGAACAAGAGGATAATAGAAGGAGAAACATACTAAGGTTTGTTCTTTGAGTTTTTGTTGAGATAATTCAGTTTTCATTCATTCCTTAATTCATGAGAAGCCTAATTATTTTTTATGATAGCAGGGTCCTATTGTAGACAGCAAGATTTAGGGTTGAATTACATTATTCAGGCACTTGTTTTTCAGAGGTGTTGATCTATCTTTGATAGTCTGTATAGACTTGTCTATTTGTGAATTAGATTTCATGACTAACAAAGGCTATTGTGCAAAGTCGAGTGGGTAGCAATCTGTGGCACGCTGGTCCAGCTTTTAAAGTTCAGTTTTTTTATTTTCTGTCAGAAGTCCTTTTGTATGTTTCATAGGGGACGTATAAGTTTGACTTTGGTCCAAAAATTCCTCTGGAAATTTTGTAAAGAGAACGATTCTTTGATGAATTGGAATGAAATAAATGATTGTTTCATGTCTCATTTGTTTTGATTATTGACTTGGTGTCTTATGTCTCTATATTTATTTCAGCATCTGATATGTTCAAAAAATTACATAAATAATGATTTTTTCAGCAAGTTTTTAATTAAAAAAAAACAGTCTAAGCACTTGTAAACAATACTTGTGAATTAGGATATCAATTTTGATGACTATAAACATAGTGTGATATTCTCGTCTATCTTGCTTTAGCCAAGCAGGATCTGAAAATGTTTGAGTAAGATCATTTCATATATTTTCCTCAACAATGTTGACCAAAAATACCTCTGTTCATTTTCATGTATGTTAGTGTTTAGAACAACATTATTTCAGCTCTAAAATATCTCTAGGTGTGTTACATAGTTTATGGTACGCATGTGCTAAAAGCTTGTTAGGACCTAGAAAATCTTCATGGTATCAGAGCTTGGTGGCTGATTTTTGCTGAGTTTTGGACAGTATCTTGATGGAGTGTTTTAGACATCTTTTAGGCAGATTTTGTAGACAGCCATTGACTAAGTTTAGTGGCAGCTTGTTGGACGAATTTTGTGGAGTTGTAGAGTAGTTTGTGGACATTTCATCAATCTCTTTTCACACCTACGTGGTAGGAGTGAGGCTGATTTTTCACGACCTCTTTTCACACCTATATTGCTAGGAGTGAGATCGGTGTTCGTTTGCCTCTTTCCACACCTGTGTTGATAGGAGTGAGGCAACGTACCTTTGCAGTTGTAGCATCAGTTTGAGTGCAGTGAGAAGTGATGTCGGCATCTCAGATGCATGTGGAGGATGGGCTAACGGGGGATAGAAACTGGTCTCTTTGGAAGGCCAGGATTGTCTTTGTCTTGAAGGACCTTGAACTATGGGATACAGTTCGGGCGGTTGTTCCTGTTCCTCCTATTACTGCTCCCGCCTTGTTAGCAAAGTTCAAGAAGAGGAACAATAAGGCAAAGAGGACGATATGTGATGCAGTGCGGTATCACATCATTGCCCACTTGACTGAGAAATCCCATGCATTTGAGATGTGGGCATCTCTATGCAAGCTTTACGATAGCTCTAACCAGAACCTAAAGATGGTTCTGTATGATCGACTAAGGGGCATTTGTATGCTCAAGAATGAGTCGGTTACTTCATGTCTTGGCCAATACATCTAGATCAGAGACGAGCTTGGAGCCATTCAAGAGGTAGTGGACCCAAATTCTAGGGTGAGGAAAGCCTTAAGCAGCTTCACCAAACCATGGGGTCCATTTTTCTGTGGCATTGTTTCCAAGGAGATCATGCCCACTTGGGAGAGATTGTGGGATGATTTCGTTCAGGAGGAGACTAGACTTTCAATAAAGACTTCTGGACAGCAGCGGAATTTGCAGGGTGATTAGAATCTTGCTCTTTGGACAAAGGGAAAGAAGAAGACCCGAAGGAGAGGTCTGCAGGGTCCCAAGTTTGGGGCCCCACCACAGGGAGGAGAGAGCAGTAGTGGGCAGAAGAAAGATATGAGCAAAGTGAAGTGTTTTGTTTGTAAGAAGATGGGGCACTATGTTGGACAGTGTCCCAATAGGAAGAAGAAGAGGGGTGGTACCACAGCTACAACAGAGGAGGCAAAGTTTCAAACTTTGTTTGAGAGAGAGTGTGCTTTCCTCATATGTTGCACTTCAGCTGAGACGACACCCAGTATCTGGTATATTAACAACAAGGCTTGAAGCCATATGACTGGAGTGAGAGAGCATTTGACTGATCTCAAAGACATAGAGGTCAGGATGGAGATTTCTCTCAAAGATGACTCCTTGGTCAGAGTTGTTGGGATTGGCATTGTTACCTTTCAGAGAGACCGCATGCCACCTATATCATTCAAGGACATTCTCTATGTCCCTGGGCTAAAGAAGAATTTGATTTTAGTTTCCACCCTCCAAGATAGAGGTCTTGAGGTGTCCTTCAGAGGGACCGAGGTCTTCATACACACTAAGGGGTTCTCGCTTACCTCAGGACAGATGATTGGAGTGAGGGATGGGAAACTGTTCAAATTTCTTTTTCAGCCTCTTCATGCATTAGCGGTGAGCAGCGACAGCAACAGACAGACATGTGAGCTATGGCATCGGAGGATGGCCCACCTACATCATGGGGCTCTTGGAGGATTGAGAGAGGTTGTGACGGGAGTGTCACAGATCAGTATAGAGCATCATGATGTTTGCAGAGGGTATGCACTTGGTAAGTTTACCAAGGCCTCGTTCCCCGACAATGACACCAAGTCAGCTAGGATACTGGATTTAGTATACACTGATGTGTGTGGGCCTATGTCTCGAGATTCCTTGAGTGGTCGTGAGTACTATCTCACATTCATTGATGACTACTCAAGACCTGGATCTATTTCCCGAAGACCAAGAGTGAGGTCTTCAAGAGGTTCCAAGAGTTCAAAGCTCTTGTGGAGAACCAATCTAGAAAGAAGATCAAGGTCTTGCAGTGGGATAATGGAGGAGAGTATTCCTCCACTCATTTCATAGACTTATGTGCCTAGCATGGGATCATAAGATAGATGATCGTACCCTACAACCCCCAACAGAATGGGGTTGTCGAGAGGAAGAACTGGGCTATCACCGGTGCAACGAGATCCATGTCGCACGATCATAGTTTTCCTCTTTACCTATGGGCAGAGGCGAGTGCTACTGCAATTTACCTACAGAACAGGAGTCCCCACAAGATATTGGGGAAGATAAATCCTGAGGAGACCTTCACTGGTAGGAGGCCCAATGTCGAGCACATCAGGATCTTTGGGTGTTTGACCTATTCTCATGTCCCCTCAGAAAAGAGGACAAAGCTAGACCCCACAGCCCAGCAAGGGATTCTAGTTGGATACTCAGAGGTGTCCAAAGCCTATTGTATCTACATTCCATCACTTAGGAGAGTGGTGGTGAGCAGAGATGTCAGATTTGAGGAGGGTAGGGATTTTCAGAGATATCTTGAGTAGAGAGTCAATGTGGAGGATGATGTAGAAACACTGATTGATGTCTCAGAGGGAGCACAACCTCAAGTTTCTGGTACGCCAGTTTTAGTTGTGACAAGGTCACCTTCCACAACTTCAGGGTCATAGTCAGAGGGTGTTCAATCAGAGGAGGAAGAGGCTTCAGGATCTCAGAGTATTGAGACTAGACCTGAGGCAGATACTCTTGGGCAGGGAGATCTTACTTCTCCATTGACTACTTTAGGGAAGAAGAAACCTATATGGTTTCAGGAGACCCTGAAGGAAGCCAAGGAGAACGTAGGAGAACCCAAGAGACAGTTCAGAGAGAGTAGACCTCCAGTGAGACTTGGATCCTATTTGGATTTAGTGACAAGTATCTCAAATATTGAGCCACAAACATTTGTGCAGGCAATGGACTAGCAGGTTTGGCAAGAGGCCATGCTGGAGGAGTATGACTCCATTGTCCGTAACGATGTTTGGGAGGTGGTTCTGAGGCTAGTGGGGAAGTTAGTTGTGACTTCTAGGTGGTTGTACAAAACCAAGTATGTTGCAGATGGCAGCATAGAGAAACACAAGGCCCATTTTGTGGAGCGAGGCTTATCTCAGATAGAGGGAGTCGATTATGATGAGACATTTGCACCAATTGTGAGATACACCTCGATCAAGAGTATTATTTCCATAGTGGGAGAGATGGGTTGGAGCGTAAATCAGGTGGATGTGAAGACCACATTTCTAAATGGCTTTATAGATGGGGAGGTGTACATTGAGAAGCCACAGGGGTTCGAGGGGAGTGGGAGGGAGACTCACGTGTGCCTTTTGAGAAAAGCACTTTATGGTCTGAAGCAAGCTCCCAGAGCTTAGTATTCACGTATTGACACATACTTGCTTCAGATAGGCTTTGAGAAGAGCGATGCTAATCCTAACCTCTATTACATCATTAAAGGTGAGGACATGCTCATTCTCATTCTATATGTGGATGACTTGTTCATCACACGAATCGAGGATCTCATAGTTGAGTGAAAGATGGGACTTGCATCAAAGTTTGAGATTAGTGACATTGGGTTGATGCACTATTTTCTGGGTATGGAGGTATGGCAGGAGGAGGGACACATATTTCTCGCGCAGAGAAAGTATGATGCAAATATTCTACGCAGATTTCAGATGGAGGATTGCAGACCTATGTCAACACCCATGGTTACCAACTGGAAGAAGCTTAGTGCTTCAAATTCCCAGTTGGTAGATGCTACAGTTTATAGGCAGTTGATTGGTTGACTCATGTATCTGGTCAACACTAGACCATATATTTGTTTTGTCCTGAACACTCCCAGCCAGCATATGGTAGATTCGAGGAGTGTTCACTGGATTGGGGCAAAACATGTGTTGAGGTACATTGTTGGGACAATTGATTTTGTCCTGGACTATATCAGAGGTGATGGGGTCAGTTTGGTTGGCTACACCAACTCAAACTGGGCAGGATGTGCTACTGACAAGAAAAGCACCTCAAGGTGTTGCTTTGGTTTGGGGTCAGGACTTGTTTCCTGGTTCAGTCGAAAGCAGAAGTCAGTTGCTTTGAGTTCCGTCGAGGCAAAGTACATGGCAGCCAATCAGGCTAGTTGCAAGGCCATTTGGCTTTGTAAGATGTTGGTAGGATTATTTGGTCAGGCGATGCCACTGACCATCATACATTGTGATAATCAAAGTTGTATCAAACTCTCTGAGAATCCAGTTTTCCATGACCAGTCGAAGCACATTGAGATCAGATATCACTTCATTAGAGATTGGGTTCAAAGAGGGGCAATACAGTTGTAGTATATATCGACTGACAAGAAAATTACAGACACCCTCACCAAAGCCCTGCCAAGGGGGCAAACATGTCTACTTCAGAGATAAGATGGGCTTGGTGATAAACANCTATTAATTCACTTTGTGGGTGAATTAGGAGACATAAAGTGAACTTAGGGAACTTAACCCAACGTGGGTTTGAGAGTGAGATTATTATGGGATGATCTCAACCTTTGATTAGACATGAGATGGGATGATCTCATCTGTCCATATTTTAGGTTTCCCTATGGAAGTTCAAAAGGGGCGCAAAGGGCAAAGGAGAATTCATTCATTCATTTGTTCACTTGCAGAGTTTGAGAGAGAGCATGAGGATGAGGTTGGAGGCTAGAGTTGAGGAAAGCTTGGGCGCTTCTATCAATGGAGGTAGCCACAAAGCTTACACCCTCATTTATTTGTTGGAGTTGATCTTGCTTGGAGTAGGGCGCACTTGGTGAGGAGGGCACACTGACAGCAGGGAGGACTTACAGATATCAGATTGCAGTGAGGAAAGTTTCAGTGGAAAGCTACAACACAGATTCAAAGTATTGTGGGAGGGTTTCCCCATCAGAGATTCCATTCAGCAGAGTGCTTCAATTTAGTGGTCTTGGCAACTTGTGAGGAGGGCGCACCATCCTAGGGCACATCTTCTTCATTTGGACTTGTGTTTCAGCTTGGTTCAAGCAGATATTGTATCAGGTTCATCTGTTTATTGTACTTGTTGTATTCCACCTTCTTTTCTCCACATATATACACTCATATTCCAAACTGGTTTTTCCCGGGGTGGGGGGGGGTTAGCTAGGGTCATGTTGACCAAAAATACCTGTGTTCATTTTCATGTATGCTAGTGTTTAAAACAACATTATTTTAGCTCTAAAAGATCTCTAGGTGTGTTACATGGTTTATGGTATGCACGTGCTAACAGCTTGTCAGGACCTCGAAAATCTTCAGGGGAGTCGCTTGGAACATTTAAAGTTTTTGTGTTATCTGGTTGTCATATTTTGTCAAACAGTTTGCAGATTTGGTCTTCTTGAGTTGCGCTAGGGTTTATTATGATGGTTTTTGTAGATTTTGCAGCAAATAAATGATAGAGATATAGCAAATGACATATACACAACAAGATGCAATAGAAGTAACACAAGAAATAGCCACAAATACCTCAGATCTGTATTTTATTTAAGTATATAGATGACTTCAATACAAGAGAAGGACAGATCTAGAATAGAGATGGAAGAATAATGTGAAGCGGCTAAATATAGCTCCAAGCTTCAGTATAAAAAGATATCTAGCCTTCTATAGGCCTCCAATGGCTACGTACAAAAGATCTATTGAACCAATAAAGTTTCCTTCATACAAATTGGTGAAAACTAAGGAGAGTTTCGCCCTCCCTAGCTGTAGGAAACCATGCAGAATTCACCCAATTTAGAAATGGCCTCAAAACCTCTGCAAAATGATGCCAAACTATGTAGAATGAGTAGGCTGGAAGATATGATGAGTTCCCCCAACTGTAGAGACTAAAACTGCTCCCAAAGTAGAGTCTCCCAAACCCCAGTGCGCCCCTCAACAGGAAATTCGCCCTGCTCTCTAAATGAATTGAATATGGGTTTCAATCTCTTAGAAAATGCCAAGTAAAGTCACCCCTAATGTGCAAAACTGCTCTGTAAGGAGATATCTCTCATATCTCTCTCAAAGAAGCCCAATCGAACCTCTTCTCCTCAAGACAATGCGCCCTTTCCTGTAGAAAACCCTCACTGGTACGCCCCCTTGTCAAAATTGATGGCTGAAGCAATTATGAACTAATGTAGAATGGTGAGGGAGGAATCTTTCACCTCCTTGGCCAAGCTTGGACCATGGACAAATGGATCTTTCACCTCGTTGATCTCTAGGGTTTATTCAGTCAAAACCCTCAAAACCCCCAAGTACCATGGGCTCTCTAGCTAAGAAGCCAGACATCAAAATATTCATCAACATAATGAGATAATAGAAGCCCCTATCTCTCTTTTATACCCCTTTACCTTTTCTCTCCAAGTGACTTTTAATTTACTTGTAATGTTTCTTCATAAAATCACTTTATTAATTAATTAACATTTTTTCCTCTAAAAAGTGATTAATTTTTCCTTATGGCTTCTCCAGCCATTGAAAGTCATTTTTCATCATCTTATCCTTTAGAGATTTTCCTCCCGATTCCAATGAGCTATTACACTAAGGTCTTTCTTCAAATATTGTGTCAAAAATGACCTCCTTATTGAATTTAATTAAAATATGCTCAATAATAACTCAAAATTACGGAAATCGTTGGAATGCAACGAAACCAAAGACAAGTTGTGCGGAATGGATCCTAATGATGAAATATGATGAATAATGTAAGTCGGACCCCATAAAACTCCTCAATACCTCCTGAGCTCACTATCACCCCCAACTGGCTACTCTGGCAGGCATCCCAAACTGTAACACAAATGAATCCAAAAATGGGGACATTACATTCAATTTACTAAAGCAGGAAATGATCTCCTATCAATTGAATGGAATGATACAAATAGTGTAAAAATCAGGTTGAGTACATTAAATCAAAGGCAGGGAATCGTGATTCCAACTTCCTTTTCCAATCTCTTATAATCTAGTAAAATTCAGACAATATACTAAACAGCAAGGGATGGGATGGTTCATACAAACAGGAAGATTGACAGCCGGTCTTCTTTGACCATTTTCAGACCATTTTGATATCAGGCCTAAACCCCATACAAACATGGAATGTAGTCCTTTCAATTAGAGTCACACAGATTTCCTTCCAGAATATGGATTTTTTGAAGTTCTATACAACTACTGCAACAATGATGAATCTTAATTGGGGGATGAGGAACCTATCATAATTTCAGTGTTTAATTGATGAACTCAAAAAGGAAATTGTTCCTGAAACCTCCTTTGATTCAGATACCGCTGATGACTTGAATGACTTATTTTGCTATGAGGATGTTTTTTCCTAATAGAGTTTTGTATCTACTACATGGTCTAGGGTTTAGTCATATGGGTTCAAAATTCACCCCCTATTAGGTTTTTTATTTTTTATCTCTGTTTCTTGTCTTTAGAGATGCTCTAAGAACTCCTCAATTGCTATTATTACTTGTTGTACTGAGTCCCATTGACCTTTGGTCACTCGTGGAAATAAATATAATTTCATTTTCATTTTGTTTCTCATTGATGAGATGTTTATTGGAGTTTCGCAGCAGCTAGGACACATTTTAAGGTCAATACTCCTAGCAAAATAGTATGTCATGCATCATGTATAACAACACAAATCCTTAAAGTTAATAACAAGAGGACTGCATTGGTGAATTCAGAGGATGTCATAGTCTCAATCTAGACACCTCTACTCTTGAAAGGATATTCAGTAAATACAACCTTTTTGAAGTCATGACAGCATTGATATATGTGGATTTAACTAGGTAATTCAGGATGTGGAACACCATCAAGTAGGGATCGGATAACACTAACGAAAGGATGAAAGCAATCAAGGCAATGATTAAATCCAAGGTCCAATATGGACTCCGTCTTGAGGCCCATTACACAACACAAACAACTTCAAACTAAATACCAAAGTCCTTACCCTCAAAATAAATCAAATTGGTGCAAGAATAACCTTGAAAATACAAAATTCACGACTGGATATTTCAAAATAGACAGAGTATGGAGCCATGGGAAATCCAAAGGCAGCTTACACAAACCCACAATTAAACAGATAACTCTATACAGATCCCAGAGCTATAACATGAACTAAAATGACCTCGCTGGATCTTAAACAGCCACCATACTGAGCTCTGAATGCACCTAGACTTGCATGTAAAACTCAAAAGAGTGAGAAGAGTCACAACCAGTAGCATCAGAATGAAACATACCCAACTTCAACCATACCAAGTAAGCTTTCTGAGTACTTTTGGCATCTAACAGGTCTCCCAAACACCACCCAGAAGAAGTTCCAGTCCAGATAGAACTTGTCCTTTCCCACAAAATGGTAGCCTCCACTGCATCCTTGCTCACCATTTGGAGCTGGCACCTAACTTTTGACAGATGAAGCAAAGTGATGAAATTTATCCTTCACTTGAAGTAGATATAGTCACTTAGCCAATCATTTTTCTGCTTCCAGCTATAATTGGATTCTGAACCTGCGCACCAAGAACTATCCCAACTTGTAGCTAAGTCCCTTTCATTGTCTCTGTTACTTGCAAATTCAACAAGTTGACAGGTAAGATTGTTGAAGCAGCCCATATATATGCAACTTGAAAATCTGCTTGGCAAATCCCTCAACAAACTACTGTTGGCAAACCTGGCCTCAATTCTGCTTGCCCGCCTAGTGATGATGATTACTGTAGGTTCCAGTAAGAGACACTCCAAGTAAGAGTAGCTCCTTCCTCTATCTCTGTTGCATTCTCAATGCTTGCTCCTAACAAACTACTTGAAAGAAGGCAGTCGTCATCCTAGCTTCCAGTAGTATTGTTTAAGATGCCACTCCAATATACTCCTGCTTGTGTGGGGCACATGGCCTCGCACATGAGGAAATAGAGACAATCAAACCCAATAGGCGCTGGCACAATTCTGATAAGGCAGTGAGAGAATTGGTGTATGTCAAGTTGCCAACTGTACAAAGAGCCTTCATTGTAATTTAGAACTACTAAAGAGCAATTAAAGTTGTAACTAATATTTCTAAAGGAGGATAAGTGCTACGCATTTGATAAGCTAATCAAATCCATCATGCACGTCCACTAGGAACTAGTAATTTGGAAAGGCCGGAAGCCAATCCATATTAACATTGTTTAACTTAATGATAGGAGCAAGCCAAAGAAAGAATTGGGAGATACGTTGGCCAGAAATTCATTTTAGGACTTGCTCAAACTTGCCCACAATTCAACCATGCTTTTCAGAGATGCAAAAACTAGCTTTGATGCCATTTGAAGCAAATAGTGACAGGGCCTGTCTTGCTAAATTAAGTAGAAAATTATCTTAAACCAATGGAACCAGCATGCATTTCAATTGGTTTGATTCTTGGAAGCGCTCCTTCACGAAATCCTTGTTTTGGGCACAAAGGAAGTATCTAACATTTATCTGTCTGAGATTAACTTTGTCACCACCTCATCCAACTTGAAAACCCCCATCATGGGCAGCTGGATTCTCTAGTTCCAAGGGCAAGACCAGAATATGTGATGACATTATCCTCTATGTCCCAAAATTGGGAAAGGAGCTAAATCCTATCTACACTGGTTGGTTATATGCGCAGCTGTGATTAATGTCCATGGGCTGGTCTCGACTCTCCACCTAACTAAATTCTCTTTGGGTCTTGTCCTACTTCTACCAAATCCACTTCTAGCTATTTTGACACATGGCTTGATGAATTGAGATGACATTGTAAACATCCTCATAGAAATCCTTTGTAGAGAAAACAGTGAGCCTGTCATTTCCCTGACACATTAGATCTCTCCATAGGAAAGGGGTTTAAGGTTAGAATATCCTGCAACAGTGCTTGTCTTTTCATTGAACTGGGTCAATGTCATTTCCCCTTCAGCCAGACCATAGAACTCCCGTGTTAATAAACCCTGTTTCAGAAGTTGAAGAAATCACAGACCCAGTTAATTCTATGATGCTGCAAGGTAGCACAAAACTTCTCAACTCATAAAGTCCAGTTGATTAGAGTTATGTTAAACCCCCTCCAATTCTCCCAAAAATTGAAGCACCCCACTGAGTCATTTGGATTTTAGAATAAGTACGAGACCACTTTGTGCCAAGCAGTCCTCATGACCTTCCACAGTTTTTCCTAGGGTCTTGGGACAGTCCATTGACAAGGTTTGCTGCTAGGATGCATTATTAAAGTACTTGGCTATTGGCGTTTTCTTCCAGAGGTGATCTTTCAGTTGGAAGAAATCCTAGAGCCATATTTCCCATTTCATTACTAGAAGGAGCATGAAGTCCCATAAGTGAAGACCCCCTTGACTTTGAGAAGCACAAACAGTGGTCCAGGGGATTGGCCAGGAATCCAAAATTTTCTGGAGTCTTTATAAAAAAGGGAACCAATCTTCTGTTCTAGTGGGCCTTTATACTAAGGGGCACACCGAGATATTTAAGAAAATCATTCTGATTGATTATCTGAACCTAAAGAAATTGAGACAATGATTGCTTGTTTGGGGATCAATTTGAGCCCACAAAAGATTTGGTTGTTGAAGTTCACTTTAGCAGCTGAAACAACACAAGGTTGGAGAGCTATTTCCTGATTTCAGCTTTTTCCATATCTACCCTGCCTCTGAGCATGATATCATCTGAGCAATCCATGGTTGATCTCTATTCGCAAATTGATTCTAGTATCCCTTATTATTCCCATCCTTTCAAACAAAGGAGCAGGCTTGACAGTGGTCTGCTGCAAGAATGTACAAGGAGAGAGGGAGCATCTGTGGCAAACACCCCTTGAGATTGCAACAAAATGGGTTGGGATGCCTTTCACCAAAGCAGCTGCATTAGTGGTGTACATGAGCCCTACAATCCAAAGGATATTATGCTAATAGATTCCGTTGATTCTCAATATAACCATGACAAAATCCATTGCTGACTGTCACAAAACTTCTCCATGTCTAACTTAAGAAAAATAGTTGGAATCTAATTGCTCCATGTTGAGTGGAGGGTTTCAGCCACAAACACTAAAATCTTCCTCCTAGGCATAAAATTCATTTGATTCTTTGAGATGAGCTTATCCATGCAAGGAGAGAGCCTCTTGGCAAAATGGTTTTGCAAATTATTTTTGCAGCTGACATTAAACAAAGAAATTGAACTACAAATGGCTAAACCATTGGATACTCTATCCCTTGGGATGAGTGCCAAAAAATTCGCATTGATCAAACAGTGCACTCCCCCTATAATCTGGGCTTCAATCGTCATTTTCTTCAAAAGAGGAGCCACCTTATCAATGAAAAGTCTATAAATTTGATCGATAAGATTTTTGGGCCAAGTGCTTTATCTATATTCATAGAGGTGACAACACCTTCCATTTGCTCCTTGGTAGCCAATTGTTAAAGCATTGTCCTTGGCTGAAATAACTTATAAGCACCCTTGCTATTAGAGACTTGGGATCTCCAGAAGGAAGTATAATAACTTATGACCTTTTCTATAATAAGACCTTGATCCTTAAACAAGACCTAATATAATTATTTAAGCAAGAAGTATAAAACCGACTATTCTAACTCTTATGATGGGCTTTAAAAAGCTTTCTATGTTTGGCAACATACAATTCGTGCCTTGGACTGGATCCTGAATTTTTCTCATTCTTCAAGGCTTATAGCTTCTAACTCAAGATTGACAAGCCTCTCCCTTTCCCTGAGATGAACTATCCATTCATTGATATAACTATTTTTCAAAGTCTTTACAGGCCTCAAAGAAGAGAATCCCTAGGAACTCTGGCCTCAAAAACCCTCTTTGATAAGTACTTCTTCATCTTGTTCCCAAGATACCAAATTGTTAACCTCCTTCTCTCTTGAGGTATGGCAATAAAGCTAAACACTTCACTATCCACATCCAACCATCTTCCAAAGTTGTTGATGAAATGCTGATTTTAAGCATAGTATTGAACCTAAATGAGACCTTGAAGCCAGGCTTGTCCACTCCCCTACTGCTGGGACCATCCTATAGATATAGATTTTGAATCCATACACCATACTTGAGGAAAGTTGGATCCTATCAATAAGAACAGCACTAAAATTTGGACCTTAGTTCAATTTAGACAGAGTGAAAAGACAGTCTCCCTGCCCGGGGATCTCCTCTAGTTTGAGTCACTTATTGAACTTAATAAGTTGGTTAGCATTAGACTGTAGGTTTCTTTTCCTCAACAAGGATCTATCTTGAGCCAACTCTATGATCAAAATCACTCAAATAAAATGGATTGTGTTTATATTAATTCCTCTTTAGCTAACCAATCAAATGCATGATCACTAAAAGGATCCTTATTACGCTAATTTAGCAGCACATAAAGATCAACAAAATTACAGTCCTCTCCTTTTATGGAAAAACCACACCAGTTCTAGTGGCCATTACCATCAACAATAGTCCTATTTCCAATTTCCTAGATGGTCTTGTCACATGAGAAGTACTCCCATATATTGCCAAGTTCCTAGATGGTCTTGTCACATAAGAAGTACTTCCATTTATTGCCAAGTTCCTAGATGATCTTGTCACATGAGAAGTACTCCCATTGATGNCTATTAATTCACTTTGTGGGTGAATTAGGAGACATAAAGTGAACTTAGGGAACTTAACCCAACGTGGGTTTGAGAGTGAGATTATTATGGGATGATCTCAACCTTTGATTAGACATGAGATGGGATGATCTCATCTGTCCATATTTTAGGTTTCCCTATGGAAGTTCAAAAGGGGCGCAAAGGGCAAAGGAGAATTCATTCATTCATTTGTTCACTTGCAGAGTTTGAGAGAGAGCATGAGGATGAGGTTGGAGGCTAGAGTTGAGGAAAGCTTGGGCGCTTCTATCAATGGAGGTAGCCACAAAGCTTACACCCTCATTTATTTGTTGGAGTTGATCTTGCTTGGAGTAGGGCGCACTTGGTGAGGAGGGCACACTGACAGCAGGGAGGACTTACAGATATCAGATTGCAGTGAGGAAAGTTTCAGTGGAAAGCTACAACACAGATTCAAAGTATTGTGGGAGGGTTTCCCCATCAGAGATTCCATTCAGCAGAGTGCTTCAATTTAGTGGTCTTGGCAACTTGTGAGGAGGGCGCACCATCCTAGGGCACATCTTCTTCATTTGGACTTGTGTTTCAGCTTGGTTCAAGCAGATATTGTATCAGGTTCATCTGTTTATTGTACTTGTTGTATTCCACCTTCTTTTCTCCACATATATACACTCATATTCCAAACTGGTTTTTCCCGGGGTGGGGGGGGGTTAGCTAGGGTCATGTTGACCAAAAATACCTGTGTTCATTTTCATGTATGCTAGTGTTTAAAACAACATTATTTTAGCTCTAAAAGATCTCTAGGTGTGTTACATGGTTTATGGTATGCACGTGCTAACAGCTTGTCAGGACCTCGAAAATCTTCAGGGGAGTCGCTTGGAACATTTAAAGTTTTTGTGTTATCTGGTTGTCATATTTTGTCAAACAGTTTGCAGATTTGGTCTTCTTGAGTTGCGCTAGGGTTTATTATGATGGTTTTTGTAGATTTTGCAGCAAATAAATGATAGAGATATAGCAAATGACATATACACAACAAGATGCAATAGAAGTAACACAAGAAATAGCCACAAATACCTCAGATCTGTATTTTATTTAAGTATATAGATGACTTCAATACAAGAGAAGGACAGATCTAGAATAGAGATGGAAGAATAATGTGAAGCGGCTAAATATAGCTCCAAGCTTCAGTATAAAAAGATATCTAGCCTTCTATAGGCCTCCAATGGCTACGTACAAAAGATCTATTGAACCAATAAAGTTTCCTTCATACAAATTGGTGAAAACTAAGGAGAGTTTCGCCCTCCCTAGCTGTAGGAAACCATGCAGAATTCACCCAATTTAGAAATGGCCTCAAAACCTCTGCAAAATGATGCCAAACTATGTAGAATGAGTAGGCTGGAAGATATGATGAGTTCCCCCAACTGTAGAGACTAAAACTGCTCCCAAAGTAGAGTCTCCCAAACCCCAGTGCGCCCCTCAACAGGAAATTCGCCCTGCTCTCTAAATGAATTGAATATGGGTTTCAATCTCTTAGAAAATGCCAAGTAAAGTCACCCCTAATGTGCAAAACTGCTCTGTAAGGAGATATCTCTCATATCTCTCTCAAAGAAGCCCAATCGAACCTCTTCTCCTCAAGACAATGCGCCCTTTCCTGTAGAAAACCCTCACTGGTACGCCCCCTTGTCAAAACTGATGGTTGGAGCAATTATGAACTAATGTAGAATGGTGAGGGAGGAATCTTTCACCTCCTTGGCCAAGCTTGGACGATGGACAAATGGATCTTTCACCTCGTTGATCTCTAGGGTTTATTCAGTCAAAACCCTCAAAACCCCCAAGTACCATGGGCTCTCTAGCTAAGAAGTCAGACATCAAAATATTCATCAACATAATGAGAGAATAGAAGCCCCTATCTCTCTTTTATACCCCTTTACCTTTTCTCTCCAAGTGACTTTTAATTTACTTGTAATGTTTCTTCATAAAATCACTTTATTAATTAATTAACATTTTTTTCCTCTAAAAAGTGATTAATTTTTCCTTATGGCTTCTCCGGCCATTGAAAGTCATTTTTCATCATCTTATCCTTTAGAGATTTTCCTCCCGATTCCAATGAGCTATTACACTAAGGTGTTTCTTCAAATATTGTGTCAAAAATGACCTTATTGAATTTAATTAAAATATGCTCAATAATAACTCAAAATTACGGAAATCGTTGGAATGCAACGAAACCAAAGACAAGTTGTGCGGAATGGATCCTAATGATGAAATATGATGAATAATGTAAGTCGGACCCCATAAAACTCCTCAATACCTCCTGAGCTCACTATCACCCCCAACTGGCTACTCTGGCAGGCATCCCAAACTGTAACACAAATGAATCCAAAAATGGGGACATTACATTCAATTTACTAAAGCAGGAAATGATCTCCTATCAATTGAATGGAATGATACAAATAGTGTAAAAATCAGGTTGAGTACATTAAATCAAAGGCAGGGAATCGTGATTCCAACTTCCTTTTCCAATCTCTTATAATCTAGTAAAATTCAGACAATATACTAAACAGCAAGGGATGGGATGGTTCATACAAACAGGAAGATTGACAGCCGGTCTTCTTTGACCATTTTCAGACCATTTTGATATCAGGCCTAAACCCCATACAAACATGGAATGTAGTCCTTTCAATTAGAGTCACACAGATTTCCTTCCAGAATATGGATTTTTTGAAGTTCTATACAACTACTGCAACAATGATGAATCTTAATTGGGGGATGAGGAACCTATCATAATTTCAGTGTTTAATTGATGAACTCAAAAAGGAAATTGTTCCTGAAACCTCCTTTGATTCAGATACCGCTGATGACTTGAATGACTTATTTTGCTATGAGGATGTTTTTTCCTAATAGAGTTTTGTATCTACTACATGGTCTAGGGTTTAGTCATATGGGTTCAAAATTCACCCCCTATTAGGTTTTTTATTTTTTATCTCTGTTTCTTGTCTTTAGAGATGCTCTAAGAACTCCTCAATTGCTATTATTACTTGTTGTACTGAGTCCCATTGACCTTTGGTCACTCGTGGAAATAAATATAATTTCATTTTCATTTTGTTTCTCATTGATGAGATGTTTATTGGAGTTTCGCAGCAGCTAGGACACATTTTAAGGTCAATACTCCTAGCAAAATAGTATGTCATGCATCATGTATAACAACACAAATCCTTAAAGTTAATAACAAGAGGACTGCATTGGTGAATTCAGAGGATGTCATAGTCTCAATCTAGACACCTCTACTCTTGAAAGGATATTCAGTAAATACAACCTTTTTGAAGTCATGACAGCATTGATATATGTGGATTTAACTAGGTAATTCAGGATGTGGAACACCATCAAGTAGGGATCGGATAACACTAACGAAAGGATGAAAGCAATCAAGGCAATGATTAAATCCAAGGTCCAATATGGACTCCGTCTTGAGGCCCATTACACAACACAAACAACTTCAAACTAAATACCAAAGTCCTTACCCTCAAAATAAATCAAATTGGTGCAAGAATAACCTTGAAAATACAAAATTCACGACTGGATATTTCAAAATAGACAGAGTATGGAGCCATGGGAAATCCAAAGGCAGCTTACACAAACCCACAATTAAACAGATAACTCTATACAGATCCCAGAGCTATAACATGAACTAAAATGACCTCGCTGGATCTTAAACAGCCACCATACTGAGCTCTGAATGCACCTAGACTTGCATGTAAAACTCAAAAGAGTGAGAAGAGTCACAACCAGTAGCATCAGAATGAAACATACCCAACTTCAACCATACCAAGTAAGCTTTCTGAGTACTTTTGGCATCTAACAGGTCTCCCAAACACCACCCAGAAGAAGTTCCAGTCCAGATAGAACTTGTCCTTTCCCACAAAATGGTAGCCTCCACTGCATCCTTGCTCACCATTTGGAGCTGGCACCTAACTTTTGACAGATGAAGCAAAGTGATGAAATTTATCCTTCACTTGAAGTAGATATAGTCACTTAGCCAATCATTTTTCTGCTTCCAGCTATAATTGGATTCTGAACCTGCGCACCAAGAACTATCCCAACTTGTAGCTAAGTCCCTTTCATTGTCTCTGTTACTTGCAAATTCAACAAGTTGACAGGTAAGATTGTTGAAGCAGCCCATATATATGCAACTTGAAAATCTGCTTGGCAAATCCCTCAACAAACTACTGTTGGCAAACCTGGCCTCAATTCTGCTTGCCCGCCTAGTGATGATGATTACTGTAGGTTCCAGTAAGAGACACTCCAAGTAAGAGTAGCTCCTTCCTCTATCTCTGTTGCATTCTCAATGCTTGCTCCTAACAAACTACTTGAAAGAAGGCAGTCGTCATCCTAGCTTCCAGTAGTATTGTTTAAGATGCCACTCCAATATACTCCTGCTTGTGTGGGGCACATGGCCTCGCACATGAGGAAATAGAGACAATCAAACCCAATAGGCGCTGGCACAATTCTGATAAGGCAGTGAGAGAATTGGTGTATGTCAAGTTGCCAACTGTACAAAGAGCCTTCATTGTAATTTAGAACTACTAAAGAGCAATTAAAGTTGTAACTAATATTTCTAAAGGAGGATAAGTGCTACGCATTTGATAAGCTAATCAAATCCATCATGCACGTCCACTAGGAACTAGTAATTTGGAAAGGCCGGAAGCCAATCCATATTAACATTGTTTAACTTAATGATAGGAGCAAGCCAAAGAAAGAATTGGGAGATACGTTGGCCAGAAATTCATTTTAGGACTTGCTCAAACTTGCCCACAATTCAACCATGCTTTTCAGAGATGCAAAAACTAGCTTTGATGCCATTTGAAGCAAATAGTGACAGGGCCTGTCTTGCTAAATTAAGTAGAAAATTATCTTAAACCAATGGAACCAGCATGCATTTCAATTGGTTTGATTCTTGGAAGCGCTCCTTCACGAAATCCTTGTTTTGGGCACAAAGGAAGTATCTAACATTTATCTGTCTGAGATTAACTTTGTCACCACCTCATCCAACTTGAAAACCCCCATCATGGGCAGCTGGATTCTCTAGTTCCAAGGGCAAGACCAGAATATGTGATGACATTATCCTCTATGTCCCAAAATTGGGAAAGGAGCTAAATCCTATCTACACTGGTTGGTTATATGCGCAGCTGTGATTAATGTCCATGGGCTGGTCTCGACTCTCCACCTAACTAAATTCTCTTTGGGTCTTGTCCTACTTCTACCAAATCCACTTCTAGCTATTTTGACACATGGCTTGATGAATTGAGATGACATTGTAAACATCCTCATAGAAATCCTTTGTAGAGAAAACAGTGAGCCTGTCATTTCCCTGACACATTAGATCTCTCCATAGGAAAGGGGTTTAAGGTTAGAATATCCTGCAACAGTGCTTGTCTTTTCATTGAACTGGGTCAATGTCATTTCCCCTTCAGCCAGACCATAGAACTCCCGTGTTAATAAACCCTGTTTCAGAAGTTGAAGAAATCACAGACCCAGTTAATTCTATGATGCTGCAAGGTAGCACAAAACTTCTCAACTCATAAAGTCCAGTTGATTAGAGTTATGTTAAACCCCCTCCAATTCTCCCAAAAATTGAAGCACCCCACTGAGTCATTTGGATTTTAGAATAAGTACGAGACCACTTTGTGCCAAGCAGTCCTCATGACCTTCCACAGTTTTTCCTAGGGTCTTGGGACAGTCCATTGACAAGGTTTGCTGCTAGGATGCATTATTAAAGTACTTGGCTATTGGCGTTTTCTTCCAGAGGTGATCTTTCAGTTGGAAGAAATCCTAGAGCCATATTTCCCATTTCATTACTAGAAGGAGCATGAAGTCCCATAAGTGAAGACCCCCTTGACTTTGAGAAGCACAAACAGTGGTCCAGGGGATTGGCCAGGAATCCAAAATTTTCTGGAGTCTTTATAAAAAAGGGAACCAATCTTCTGTTCTAGTGGGCCTTTATACTAAGGGGCACACCGAGATATTTAAGAAAATCATTCTGATTGATTATCTGAACCTAAAGAAATTGAGACAATGATTGCTTGTTTGGGGATCAATTTGAGCCCACAAAAGATTTGGTTGTTGAAGTTCACTTTAGCAGCTGAAACAACACAAGGTTGGAGAGCTATTTCCTGATTTCAGCTTTTTCCATATCTACCCTGCCTCTGAGCATGATATCATCTGAGCAATCCATGGTTGATCTCTATTCGCAAATTGATTCTAGTATCCCTTATTATTCCCATCCTTTCAAACAAAGGAGCAGGCTTGACAGTGGTCTGCTGCAAGAATGTACAAGGAGAGAGGGAGCATCTGTGGCAAACACCCCTTGAGATTGCAACAAAATGGGTTGGGATGCCTTTCACCAAAGCAGCTGCATTAGTGGTGTACATGAGCCCTACAATCCAAAGGATATTATGCTAATAGATTCCGTTGATTCTCAATATAACCATGACAAAATCCATTGCTGACTGTCACAAAACTTCTCCATGTCTAACTTAAGAAAAATAGTTGGAATCTAATTGCTCCATGTTGAGTGGAGGGTTTCAGCCACAAACACTAAAATCTTCCTCCTAGGCATAAAATTCATTTGATTCTTTGAGATGAGCTTATCCATGCAAGGAGAGAGCCTCTTGGCAAAATGGTTTTGCAAATTATTTTTGCAGCTGACATTAAACAAAGAAATTGAACTACAAATGGCTAAACCATTGGATACTCTATCCCTTGGGATGAGTGCCAAAAAATTCGCATTGATCAAACAGTGCACTCCCCCTATAATCTGGGCTTCAATCGTCATTTTCTTCAAAAGAGGAGCCACCTTATCAATGAAAAGTCTATAAATTTGATCGATAAGATTTTTGGGCCAAGTGCTTTATCTATATTCATAGAGGTGACAACACCTTCCATTTGCTCCTTGGTAGCCAATTGTTAAAGCATTGTCCTTGGCTGAAATAACTTATAAGCACCCTTGCTATTAGAGACTTGGGATCTCCAGAAGGAAGTATAATAACTTATGACCTTTTCTATAATAAGACCTTGATCCTTAAACAAGACCTAATATAATTATTTAAGCAAGAAGTATAAAACCGACTATTCTAACTCTTATGATGGGCTTTAAAAAGCTTTCTATGTTTGGCAACATACAATTCGTGCCTTGGACTGGATCCTGAATTTTTCTCATTCTTCAAGGCTTATAGCTTCTAACTCAAGATTGACAAGCCTCTCCCTTTCCCTGAGATGAACTATCCATTCATTGATATAACTATTTTTCAAAGTCTTTACAGGCCTCAAAGAAGAGAATCCCTAGGAACTCTGGCCTCAAAAACCCTCTTTGATAAGTACTTCTTCATCTTGTTCCCAAGATACCAAATTGTTAACCTCCTTCTCTCTTGAGGTATGGCAATAAAGCTAAACACTTCACTATCCACATCCAACCATCTTCCAAAGTTGTTGATGAAATGCTGATTTTAAGCATAGTATTGAACCTAAATGAGACCTTGAAGCCAGGCTTGTCCACTCCCCTACTGCTGGGACCATCCTATAGATATAGATTTTGAATCCATACACCATACTTGAGGAAAGTTGGATCCTATCAATAAGAACAGCACTAAAATTTGGACCTTAGTTCAATTTAGACAGAGTGAAAAGACAGTCTCCCTGCCCGGGGATCTCCTCTAGTTTGAGTCACTTATTGAACTTAATAAGTTGGTTAGCATTAGACTGTAGGTTTCTTTTCCTCAACAAGGATCTATCTTGAGCCAACTCTATGATCAAAATCACTCAAATAAAATGGATTGTGTTTATATTAATTCCTCTTTAGCTAACCAATCAAATGCATGATCACTAAAAGGATCCTTATTACGCTAATTTAGCAGCACATAAAGATCAACAAAATTACAGTCCTCTCCTTTTATGGAAAAACCACACCAGTTCTAGTGGCCATTACCATCAACAATAGTCCTATTTCCAATTTCCTAGATGGTCTTGTCACATGAGAAGTACTCCCATATATTGCCAAGTTCCTAGATGGTCTTGTCACATAAGAAGTACTTCCATTTATTGCCAAGTTCCTAGATGATCTTGTCACATGAGAAGTACTCCCATTGATG
>JZKD02S2154339.1:0-10124 GCA_000966675.3 Picea glauca
CCATTAAAATTTGATTCTGCCTGGCTGCCATCCAAATCAAGGACCCTAGGATGTCCCCATTCCATCTTATTAAGTTCCTTTCAGTAGTGTTTGGAGTGTACTTTCTTCTCCACAACTTGGCCCAGAGATATTGAGGTCTCTTTAGCCATTGCCAACAAAATTTTGGCGCTCAAAACTTTGTCCATAGTTGTTGGATATCTTAGCCCTAAACACCCTTATGCCTTAGGTTTGTAGAGCTTTTCCCAACTGATGAACACCAAATTTTTCCCTGTCTGGGCTCCCTGCCACAGAAATTTTGTTTGCATATTTCTGATAGCATTGAGAACATAGATGGGAGCCGCTAGGGATGAGAAGTTGTAGATGGGAAGGGCCTGCATCANGGTCTCTTTAGCCATTGCCAACAAAATTTTGGCGCTCAAAACTTTGTCCATAGTTGTTGGATATCTTAGCCCTAAACCCCCTTATGCCTTAGGTTTGTAGAGCTTTTCCCAACTGACAAACACCAAATTTTTCCCTGTCTGGGCTCCCTGCCACAGAAATTTTGTTTGCAGATTTCTGATAGCATTGAGAACATAGATGGGAGCCGCTAGGGATGAGAAGTTGTAGATGGGAAGGGCCTGCATCACGGACTTGAGGAGAATAAGGTGACTGGGGATATTGAGAGAACGATAGGTCCAAGAGGCAAGCCTTTTTGTGAAGAAAGTGAGGCGGATTTCCTAAGAGATGTTTCTAAGGGCCTTGTCGAGGAGGGGAACACCCATATATTTGGATGGAAGGGAGCTTCGATTGAAACCCAAGAACGCGGTAATGTGGAGTTGGATGAACATCGGGGTGTTAAATAAGAAGTTTTGGGATATTTACTCATTAATATCCATTCCAGAGGCATCGTAGAAGGTTTGAACAATGGAGAGGATTTTTTGGGCCTCTTGGACCATGAGGGATCCCATCAGTAAGGTATCATCAACAAATTTACTATGAGAGGCTGGAGGATAGATGCCATGCAAGGGTAGTCTTGCCAAAGTATGATTTTCTATTGAGGCTTGAATGGAGCGACTTAGATCTTCCGCCATAATTATAAAAAGGAACAGAGACAGGGGATCCCCTTGCCTAATCCCACGTGTGGGTGAGAAAGGGGGAAAGAGGACTCCGTTGATGAGGACTGAAAAGAAGGTGGAGGAGGTGAGATTTAGGATCCAGTTAACCCATGAAGAGTCAAAACCAAACGCTAAGAGAACAAAACACATGTAATCCCAKCTTAGCTTGTCAAAATATTTAGAAAGATCTAGTTATAACAACATACCTAGAGTGTGAGTCTTCTGAAGAGAATGGATAACTTCATGAGYGAGGATAACGTTGTCCAAGATTTTCCTTCCTTCCACATAACATGATTTTTCAAGAAAAATAGTGAAGGGAAGGATAGGTTTGAGSCATCGAKATATCACCTTTGCTAGCAGCTTGTAGATGGCATTRTAGAGAGCAATAGGTCGGAATTATTTTGGGTGATTGACTTTCTCTTCTTTTGGAATATGGGTGAGGAAGGTGGCATTGAGGGCTAGAAGGAATTGAACAAAAGCCCTGGAATATTCAATGATATCCTACACCTCCTCCCTTACCATTGTCCAACAGTGATGGAAAAATTATGAAGTGAAATCGTCTGGCCCAAGATATTTTCCTATTGGAGTGTCATGCACTGCCTGTTCCACTTTCTCGATCGTAATAGGCTTTATCAGTGCATCATTTTTCTATGTCATGATTGTGGAGGGTATATGTTGAGTGATTTGGGCTATGGATTGAGATCTGTCCCCCAGAGGTTCAGACTAGAGATCTTGGTAGTAGGTGACCATCTTTGATTCTAGGTCCTGAGAGTGGAGGGTGTGCACGTCCTCTGTGACTAGCTGTGAGATGCAATTGGCATGTCTTCACTGAAGGATAGACCTGTGGAAGAATTTGGTATTTATTTCACCCTCCTATAGCCATTGGATGCAATACGTTTTCCTCCATAAGATCTCCTCTTGGACTCTTCTTTCCTCTAGCTTTTGGATTATTATGGCCTCCTGGGACCTGAGCTCCTCAGAGATGCCCTGATCTCTGATTTGTCTCTATAGGATGCTCATTTGTTCCTTTAATTGTTGTTGGGCTTCAAATATATTACTGAAGGTTTGTTTGTTCCATGATTTGAGTCGCTGCTTGAAGTTTTTGAGTTTCTGTTGGAATCTGTACATCTTGGAGCCATGCGAGATGGATGCATCCTTCCACCAAGTGTGGGTATTTTGTTGAAAACCCAGGTGGTTGAGCCAAAACCATTCGAATCTGAAGGGATTACATCCTCGAGAGGCTATAATGTCAAGGCACAGCTGGATGGGCAAATGATCTGATCCGTGGGTGTCAAGGATGCCACCTTCCAAAGTTTTTCCCTCCATTAAATGGGAATCAAAGATGAGGAAGCGATCCATTCGAAAAGCTAACTGATGGGCTCTTGATCTTCGGTTCGTGCAGGTAAAGAGTCCATTTGGTGTTTTCATAGCAATGAGACCTAAATTATCAATTACACCTTGAAATTTCCCTGACTCTACCATGATTCTATGAGTTCCACCTCTTTTCTCATCTAGATTGCATATCATATTAAAATCTCCTCCAAGAATCCATCTGCTTCTGGAGGTGAGGGTGGCAAGTCTCTCCAGGTTCCTAATGAAGGCATTTTTATCCCTTTGTGTGGTTGGTCCGTAAACATTTGTGATGTATCGAGGCTTGTTGGAGCCAATAAGTCGATAGGTCATTGAGATGGACCACCTGGTTTCGAAGAAATTTTCCATGGTCACTTAACTCGGGTTTGAGAGAATTTCCAGGCCTCCTACATATCTCATTGCATCAATGTAGATGTATTTCCCTTGTTTCCAACAGTAGGAGAGAACTCTATCCATTTCCTCTGTTGCGCAATTTGTTTCTTGGAGAAACATGATGTCTGGTTGTTCCACTATGATAATCTCCCGTAGTAGCCTTTGCTTACTACGAACATTCATTCCCCTTGTATTCCAAGAGATGATCTTCATGATGAGGATGGGGAAGGGAGAGGGGGAAAGTTGTCAAAAATGAGATGAATCTAACCTAAGTTGACCATGAAGTGCCCAATCTCCTATATGAGCTTCTGGGTGGATTTCCTACCCCTTTTCTTTTCATCTTTCAGATTTTTGTGTTTCTCTTTTAGTGTATTCCCCTGTATTCCTAGACCCGAACTGGATCTGGCGGTGGAACCTATTATAGAGTGGAGAAAGACTTTGTGGACTTTCTGCAGTTGGTTTAGAGGGATGGTGTATAATTTCTGGTGTCAGTAAGCTTGTTCTAGATGTTCCAAATCTACTACAGCTAAATCCTNACCCATATTAGATCTCATTTTCAAAATATTGATCACACTACCAACCTTCCTAACCTCTTAACTCAACAAAAGTATGGTGATGTTGGAAAGCTTCTCTTAATGCTTTTTGAGCACATAAAGAAAATTCTAAAGAATCACAAGTAATCACTTACCCTCTTAAGGTCTGATAGACCAATTAGGTCTTAGCAGATGTTAATGATGATCATCATCATCATCATCATCATTCCATACTATCATGTATGAATTTCCAAAACTTTGACTTTCAAATTCACACGTTCATAGATTTCACCTTGTGGATCCTTGCGTAACCTGAAAAAGCTTAGCACTTGTTTGAAGAAAAATGTGAGATGATGGAGGAAGAGAGGTGTATAGTGTCTCTTCATCCAATACTTAAAAGATGAAAAGTAAAATAAATGCAAATAATATAGATGAAGAAAAATGGATTTGATTACCTATTTAGAAGTGGTGGCCACCTAGACCTCCTGGCAGTATCTTGTTCACAAAATCTTCATTTAATATCTGATTGAAGTGATTCAAAAGCTATATTGAAGTGGAATCATAGGGATACTTCTAATGGAAATAGTTTCTCAAAGTTAGTTTAAAGTATGTGTCAAACATACTAAGGAACAACCTACTTGATGTAGTTGTTTGTGAAATTATTTTTAGACCAACAATCACTGATGTGAGCATAACTTTTTCATTAAAGAATGTATTGATGTGATTCCATTTGGAGATTAATATAGAATCATATAGCTACCTCAAATTTATCCAAGAGGATCTCGGTGGCCACCCACCTTTTCCAACTAGTTCAAAACTGTTTTTTGGTGACTTACTATTTTTAGTAGTTTTTAGGCTTCTTAACTTCTAGGGCCATTTTGAGGGCCTAAACAATTATTTTTCATGATCGGGCACTTCAATGATAGCCAAAGAATTTTAATAAGCCCCCTAAATGAATATCTTCATCAATACCTTTCCAATGAGCTATTGTGTGTCATAAACGAAGATCCTATGCAAAAGTTACGACCCTGGCAAGTTGATGTACTAACTTACCCCAACGGAGCGCACATGACTTTTGGTGCTTCATCTCCTAGGGTTACATTTTTGGATTTATAGGGTTTTGGAATTCATGTTTATTTTAAAAATACCTTCAGAGCCTCATTGTACTCATCTTCTTTCAAATGAGCATAGCCTTCACATCTCTTCTCAAAGATAAGCTTCCACCATTCTAGCAAGCTTGTTTTTAGTCTGCATTTTATAGTTTTCAGCATATTTCGTATTTAATAGAAGTCAAGTTTTAATGTATCTCTTTTATTTTTCACTGTGTGTCTATTTTTATATTATAAATATGTGGTTTCATTTCGTTCCTCTCATAAATCTAGATCAGTGGTATCAGAGCGATTTGCTCCTTGTTGTTTCTTTTAATGCATGTTCCCAATATGGGCAAGGTATAGAGAGTTAGGTCTCAAGTTTGTTTCTCGTGAGGGAAAATTCTCTTGCATGCCTAAGAAACCATCCATGGTAGGCAAAAATAAATACAATGGGATAGGGGATCCTTTTAAAATGTTGCTCAAGGAATCCCTTGAGTGATAGAGGAATGAGATGATGGACAACTTTGCACAAATCCTTCGATGGATGCTGACAAGAGACACATCTACCTCAAGTGGAGGCATCGCCCCCTTTAAGGTATAGATCAATTTTGATATTCCTATATTTTAAGGTCAAATAGATGTGGATGTTGTAGATAAATGGTTAAGCCTTCTAGACAGGTATTTTTTTTGTCCACAACTTTTTCAATAGAGAAAATATTACATTTGGGCTCATCAAGGCCGTCCCCCATGTCAAAGATTGGTGGGAGAATTTTTGTGAGAAAAATGAAGTAGAGGCATTCACATTATTTGCAGTTGAACCCACTTTGGATTCCTTCAGGGATTTTATTAAGGAACAATACTACCATCTTGGAAGTTATGATTACTTGTATATAACATGGACCACATTGTGGCCGAAAAGAGACCAAACAATGCCAGAGTTCACTAATGTCTTCAATACCTTGTGCACCAAGATCAATATCAAATATTTTGAGTGACATCTGGTGCTCAAGTACCATAGTGGTATGCATAGATACATCCATATAGAAATGTATTTTTTGGACATATCACCCTTGGGTGGGGCTATTGATATGTCGTCAAAATCAAGCAGAAGATTAAACAAAAGATGTGGTAGTTTGGGTCTGGGAACCCCTCAATGAAGAAGTAGGGAAAGGGAAGCCCCAACCCACAAAAAAAGGGAAAGAGAAAAGATGGGAAACCTTAGCAACCAGACCAAGCCGCAAGAAAAGAAGGACAATGGGAAGACGAAGAAAGATACCAGGAAGTGGTGTGAATTGCATAAGAGCCCCTAGCATAACAATTTTGATTTCCACTCAAAGTAGTCATTGGTGGCTGAGGTAAAATCCTATGAATCATATGTGGGTTCCAACTATGAGTTAGAAACAAAAAATGGTAGATGGATCATTGGCATGGAACCCAGTGCCACTATTGCTACCACCAAGATCCATCCCGGTGAACCTGATGAGTGAGAGGAAGGAGAGCGCCTCTTTCATTCACATATGTGGTTAAAAGACACTTCATCGTTGATAGAGTTATCTAGAAGAACCTGATCTCAACAAATCTCATCAAGCAGCTAGCCCTTCCCACAATGTCGCACCTGCAACCCTACACCATCGGATGGTTTCGTCAAGGAAGCGATCTTTGCGTCAGCTAAAAGTGTTCCATGTCATACGAAATCAAGCCATTCAAAGATGAAATATTGTGTGATGTTATTTTGGGCCAACCATATTTATGGAAATGTCATGTTGTATATGATTCTAGACCTCGTAGTGTTATTATTACTTTGAACATGAAATTGTACAAAATTCCTGAGGTAGTCCGACCTAGTGTTATTTTCTTGATCTTTGCCAAGCAATGCAGGAAGGCCATTTCTCAAACCGAGAATTTTGTCTTCTTCATGATTCTCTCTCAGAGTGAGTGAAATGTTTCAACCACATCCATGTTCTCCATGAACGACCTCTCCACGCAGGAGAAGCAAGTGGATAAGGTCGTGGAAAAATATAAAGAAATCTTCTCATAACCTACTGGGGTACATCTGTACTATCAGGTCAAGCATCCCATCGATCTAACCCCTGACGCACAGGTACCCAATGGGCCAGTATATCATTGCTCTATATTAGAAAATGAAGAGATCAAGTGTTAGATCCAAGAAATTAGCCAAAAGGGGCACATCTGACACAACTCATCTCCTTGTGGAAGCCCAATTGTGTTGGTGCATAAGAAATACAGGACTTGGAGACTCTGCATTGATTATTAGGTGTTATACAATTATTAACCCCCTAACCACTAAGAGATCATATCCTAGAGTTCACCTACTCAATTCACTCATTTCTCATCATCTTCCCATTGAGTTTCTAGCCTAATCTCCCTTTTCATTTCTCAAGCCCATGACTGAATGGGTTGGTCTCCCTTTCCAAACATCTAATTTGCAACTGGGTTGCTTTGTCTATGTACTTAGGTTGAGACCGAGACTAGAAGCTCCATTTTTTGGATTTGGTTGTGATGGAAGATACCTCTCTTTGATTTCTCAGGTTTTAATCTCGAGAAGGCTTCCTATATAAGCTTGAAGATCTTATCCCATTAACCATATGGCCTTATATCTAAATCCCTATAAGAACCAATCCATTTCCATGGGAAAGGGGAGAAAGAATTAGAAAAGTTACTCTTTCCTTTTGGTGGCAAGGTGTGGGCAAGGATCTTGGAAGAAATATATCTCTTCAGTTTACACCTGTAAGTTGTAATATTTCTTACTTGATTAATAGAAGATATGTTGGATGTTTCCCTCTAAACGATTGTTCATGTAATTTTTTGTGTTTATTGATAGAGTATTGATATATCTGTAGATCGTGAATATTATCAAGATTAGAAGCATCCTTTTCTTGTATCTATGTTCCTATCTTAGGTATAGGAACAACCTAAGGGAGCTCATCTCCTATAGGGTAAAAAATCCCTACAACATCGGGCCCTAAATAAAATCATAGTCAAGAACCGATACACGATTCCCCGAATCAACGATCTCCTTGATCAGCTCACGGGGGACAAATACTTTAGTAAGATTGATCTTAAGTATGGCTACCATCAGGTCCCAATAGAACAAACATATGTATGGAAAAATTCCTTCAAGTCAAAACAAGGTCTTTTTGAATGGTTGTTCATGCCCTTTGGTCTGAAAAGTTTCCCAGCAACTTTCATGAGGATGATGGATGATATCTTGCGGCCTTTCAATAATTTTTATTTGGTGGTGTATCTAGATGAAATCCTCGTCTACAACAAGACTTGGGTAGAACACTTGCACTAATTCTTTTTTGGTGGTGTATCTGGATGAAATCCTCATCTACAACAAGATTTGGGTAGAACACTTGCAACATATTTAGCAGGTTATGCACACTCTGTGGCACCACAAGTTATAACCAACCTTGGAAAAATGATCCTTCAACATGGATAGGGTCTAGTACCTATGCTACATTGTTGATGTGCATGGTGTGCATGTTGATCCAACCAAGATGCAATTCATCCATGACTGGCCAGCCCCAACCACGCTCAATGAGATTTGGAGCTTCTTAGGCCTTGTCAATTTCTATCATAGGTTCATGTTGGGATTCTCCCATATTGCATGGTCCCTCATCCAAATAACTAGAGGTGGTGGTAAGGAAACATTTGTGTGGGGCCTATCCCAATAGAAAGTGTTCTATGATTTGAAGCAGTGCTTGTGCTCCACCCTAGTGCTTTCATTACCTGACCTACACCAACCCTTTGAGATTAAGACAAATGATTTAGAATGTGTTGTAGGAAAATTCATCACTCAACATAGCCACCCCATGTCCTATAATAGTGAGACATTATCATATGTCGTCTGTAAGTACCCTTCTTACGACAAAGAAATATACTCCATTACGCAAGCCTATTGTTAGTGGAGGAATTACATTCTCAGGAAGGAGACATTCATCCACGCTTATCATAAGCTGTTGTATTTCATGCAGACACAAGGAAAATTGCAGAATGACTGCCATCATAAGTGGTCCACATATTTTCATTAGTTTCACCTCAACATCAAGTATAAAACAGGAAGTACCAACCGAGTCATTAATTTCCTTATCCGACCTCCACTTGTGACACTTCTCGATTCTTGTAGCCATGATACCTTCGATTCCTACAGCCATGATACCTTCGAAATTTCTCAATTATTGCAGCCATGATACCTCCATATGGCCCCACCTCTACGAGACAGATCTTGACTTCACCAACACCTACCAGATGTTGGGTGAAAACACAACTGTCACTAATTTCCATCTTCAGGATGGGTTGTTGTGCCATCTGGGTCATCTTTGTGCTCCATCAAGTGAGTGATCGAAGTTGATTTTGGAATCCTACTACAATCAGGTGGCAGAAAACTTCAACATGGAAACTACAGTGATAGTGTTACAATGACATTTATGCAGGATGAAACTTCAACATGATGTTAGCAAGTATATCTGGTCCTGCACTGCCTGTGTTATGGCTAAATTCGCCACTAAGAAACAAGGCTTGTACACTCCTTTTCCTACTCCTGACAAGCCATGCAATCCATCTCAATGGACTACATATCGGTCCTTCCATTCACCAATCATGGAAATAACTATTTTTGTGTGGTTATTGATCGTTTTTCTAGGATGGTGATTATGGCCGCCTGTAAGAAGAGAATCATAGTGGAGGCCACTGCCAAGATCTTTTTTGAATGAGTGTGGGTAAACTTTGGGATCCCAAAAAACATTATCTCAGATTGGGACAGTCGGTTCCTCAACACATTCTGGTTGTGCCTATGGTTATTGCTAGACACCAAGATCACCAAGTCAACTGCCTTCCATCCCTAGACGGATGGCCTAACTGAGGTCTTCACCTAGATGATCATGCACATTCTGTGCATGTACAATTCCAAGCACCCATGCACCTTGGATGAGAGTCTTCCCTATGTTTAGCATAGCTACAACATAGCCATACATAGCTCAACCAATCACAACCCCTTTCATAAGGGATTGGGATTTCAACCATTGGGTCCCATCGATGTTGCACTACCCATTGTGGCCACCTAGGAAGACTCGTCGCATGCTCCAAATGGAGATGACAAGGCCACCTAATTCATTGATAATATCTAGCACATTCTCCAATAGGTTCATACTATTTTACAGAATTCCAATGCAAAGTACAAGTAGAGCCATGATCAACACCAAGTGCCAAACCAGTTTCAGGTGGGACACAAACTTTAGTTGCACTTGCATAAATAATTACTTATAGGGCCTCATCAGAAGATTTTTCCACTTTGTTATGCACCCTACACCATCACCAAGGTTGCGGGTGACAATTATTTTGAGCTCATCCTTCCCCCCTTCCTTGGCTTGTATCCAGTGTTCAATGTGGACCTCCTTCAGCCTTATTTTCACTATTAAATTTGAACATTTTTGCAACGAAGTAGAGACAAAGTTTCATCAGAATAGGGTCTTTCTAGCGACCAAGATAATTTTTTTTTTCATCAGTCTAGTAGCCACACATGGATTGATTCGGTCTAGCGACTGGGAAAAGAAGCCTATTCACATTAGGGAAAAGTTACCATTCGTTGGTCAAACGACCAATATTAGTCGGTCTAGTGACCAGCTTTAGTCGCAAGCCTT
>JZKD02S2154350.1:16178-26373 GCA_000966675.3 Picea glauca
CATAAGAATATACAATAACTGGTCTCTATAAAGTAGACTAAGATTTTTCAGTGAAAAAAAAGTGAAAAATTGTTAATAGCTCAAAATACTGATTCACCCCCCCTCTCAGTATTTTTCCAACACCACAACCCGCAATGGCGGCAGAATCCCCACACACTATTCTAGGATGCCCTCATACTGGATATGAGACGACATGCCCTTAGGCACGCCCTGTAGCACCACCTCCAGACGACAGCGTATGTCCTCAAAATCTACTCTGACATCCGCCAGAGGATCATGTGATGGACCGGCACTAGGGTCATCAAACTGGCATCTCCTCGCTTCTCTCTCAGGATCAGCTGGTCTCGCCTCAGTATCCTCACGCCGACGTCTCTCTCCAACCCACGACCCTCCCCATGAATGTCTCCCCAGATCCTGGTGAGACGACGCCCTCAACAACTCCACCTCGCACCCGCGAGGTGCCACATCTGCACATACAAACAAGCAACAGATAGTATCAACATATACATCATATACATATGTCATGCTATCTCAAAAAACATATATATATAACTCACAAACATACCTTGGTGATCAAAAAACTCCCCTGGAGGTAACACCATGTTTGAATCCTCCCAAAAGTCAACACCAGCATATGGGAACTACAAAATCACCTGTAGCATCTGCTGCCACACTTGTACCACCTCAGCAGTAAAGAAGTGGCCTCCCTTTCCACCACCGCGGTGAAGCAAAATAGTCGACCACCACTTTAGTCATGGATCTCATGCCCCAGGTGCACCCAATAAAATCCTAGGGCACAACATAGGCACCCTCTCCAAAAACTAGGCCACTAAGATGGAACCAAAGGCAAACTCTCCTGTATCCATGGACTGACAGTGGTCCAGCTTCCCTACCATCCTAGCATGTAGTGTAAGCCCCCAGGTGAAGTGCTCACTGGCCAGTACCCTCTCCATCACACACAGCTGACCACCACTGATCCACTGCGTCGCAAGAGACCCATACACTCTCACAATCATCATTGCTATACAGTGATGTGCTAGAGCATCCATCGCCCCAATGCTCACTACAGTGCCTGACATAAAGTTCACCCCCGACCAGAGCCTCTGGACCACTATCACTAGTGTCACATCCCTAGGTAGAATCGGCTCCACCGATAGGGGCATTCCTCAAAATGGGAGCCCAGTCAAAAAATATATGTTCTCCAATACAGTGAAGGCAATCTACTCTCCCCGCACTAAGAAACAATGCAGGTCTGGACTCCACATCCAGATAAGGAACTATAGGAGATACTCCTGCGCCCGTATCAATGGGCACTCAAAGAACTTCAGCAGCCCATAGGCTTCCAAAGTAGCACGTACACCCGAATCCTCAATCGCCATGGCATCGCTCAGCTGCGACCAATCCTGCTCTCACCACCCAACCGACATCGTGCAAGAAGATCGTCTGCAGCCACATCACACAGTCCTAGGTCAGCCACATGGACCATAAACAACATCAAAAAGATAAGTTTTACACCCGTCAACCTTGCCTCCAAGGCATGGCTATTTAACCCATAGGCACCCACACATGCACGCCTATTCACTCCATAGGCATGCATGTATGCATGCCTGTCCACTCCACAGGCGTGCACTCAAGTGCGCATGTCCATCTTACAGGGGCACCTTCATGCGCCCCTTTCACAAACATAGGCGCTCATCAAAGCGTGCCTATCCAATGCACAGCCGCGCACAGAAGCACGACTGTGTAGCCAACAGGCATGCACATAATGCACGCCTTTGCCCCCCTTATAGGCACCCCCATTCGCACCTATTCAGTGGGAAGGAGAGCACTTGTGCACGCATACTTCCATATCGCTCGTGCACGTGGGGGGCCCACACCCATAAAACCCCCTGTACGACCCTCCGTACAACCCCTGCCCAAAAATGGAAACCCTACTTCTATGTAGGACAATCAGACCACTAACCTAAAGATCGTTGGTCCTCGATTGGATGCCTCATCCTCTCAGAATTTCCAAATCTCCTCTCAATACTTCTTGTCTAGTCACTATAGTAGCAAGTACAAATGAGGTGGCAATGTGGGCCCTACAGCTATATATAGGCCTTTTTACCAAACTTCCACTCACCATTCCGGGAGCTCCGGGTGTCTATTTCTCATTCCATCTTTAGCCATGGGATCAGCATCCCATCATCTACATCATGACAGTCCCTGGGCCTCTTTTCATCCTGAGCCACTAGGATGCCATTTTTTTCATACACCGACCAAGTATGCATGCGCATATTCAAAATTATCAAATAAATGCTAGTCTCTTCGATTCTCTTCAGATATTGTTCACGTCCAGTATTTGGTTTTCATGTGTGTAGGTACTTGGTCATCATACATCAACACAACCCCTCCAGGTATATACTCAACACTGGCATGTAGTCATTCCCGCTGAATCTCACTTGCATCTCCAATCACACCCTCTGACATTTGCCTCTAGGATCCCCATTTCCAGCTCTGTCGTACCTTTTAGAAACATTTCTTGTAAAGGGGGGAAAATGTGAAGAAGTAGAGTAAAAACCCAGTTACCCTAAGTTTGGGGTGTAAATGCACTTTTGGATAAGCAGCGAGCAAATCTGGGTGGCCAGAATCTGCGCACCCATATCTACAGTCGAGATCGAATTCCAGAGCCCCCCCACCATTCTACCTTTAAGCAGAGGGGGGGGGTCTGGAATCGGGCACGTAACTCTCCAGCAGCCAGATAAGGGTTCCCATATCGAGGGGGCTCAAGCGATTCTAGGCCCCCCTTGCCTTTCTACCTTTAATATGGGGTGGGGGGGTGATCCAGAATCAGGGGAACATCTCTCGAACGATCGATATTAGAGCACCCATATCAATGGATCTCAAGCCATTTCGGCCCCCCTTTTCCATACTGTCTTTAATGAAAGAGGGAGGGGTCCGGAATGGTGTGGTACTAACATGGTGCCCCCTCCCCTCATGTCACATTCCAAGCCACCTCTCCCCTACAACCTATTCTCCACTTGACCGTGCGACAGGGCCTGTTCCCTTTGGCCCTTCCTCATCCTCTGACATATGTTCATCTCCCCTCTCTCCATACACATGGTCCCTCCCCATATCATCATCCACTCACCACCTGCCATGTGTCTCTCTCTCTCTCCCAGTCACCTACATCCATATGGCCATCTCTACTCTGTGCCCACCTGTACCCCCGCGCTCCATGCTACTTCCACCAGTGTTGGCACCATCAGCCCCGTCACACCCTCATCCACATCTGCCATAGGGGTCCCATCGCAGTATTCCAACAAAGCAGCATCCAATGAAGGGTTTCCATGTCATCCAAGTCCAGAGTTGACCAAGGTCATTCCCAATCCCAAGGAAGCAGTTAATGTGGTAGTTGATGGTGGTTAGACATCGTCTCCGCCATAAATGGAAAGTCCGGCAAAGGAATAAAAGCACGTTGATTCATCTGCAGGACAGTTAGGAGTTTGATTGCGATCATCCAGAGTCTACATGCGTAGACTGTCAGAAGACATGCAGACTCAATGTTTTTATTGCAGTGTCTTGTTTTTGTTGTTGTTGTTGTTTTGAGTATATGTAGGCATTTTTACCCTTTTTTTAAGAGTCGATGGTTGAGCTAGGCTCCCCATTTGTAATTTTTGATGAAGTGTTGGTTGCTCTGGTTATGTATTGGCATTTGAGACTTCTTACTTTATGGATTTCAACCTTCTTTTTCCATCTCTTTGTTTACTGTGTTAGAACAACTCGGAATTGGAGGATCCAGTCGAGTTGCATTGTTATAGGATGATGTAGGTTGGATCACTGTAATAGTCATAGGGTTTCTAATCAGTTCTTATACTTTCTCAACACTGAATGGCTCAGAATTGGAGGATCCAGTTGAGTCACCCTTCAGTTCCTTGAAACACTGGGGCAAGAGGATCCTGGCTTCTAAGTTTTTCCTCCTCTAGCTGCTGAAGGCCTGATGCCTGAGGCAGTCTTGCTCACTCTTCTCACCAAGTCTTCCATATACCACCTTATACTCAACTTACTAACAGAAGTTGGATCAAGACCTCCCTTGTTTTCTACATACCAAACACGGCCATCCTGAGTTAAAGTGATCTTTTCTGAGTCTCTATCCATTCGACCAACCCCCATTAAACTATTCGTGACATAAAACTAATGGGTGTCGGGCTCTACTCCTGCTGCAATCCAGGAGTGACTTCCAGTGCCAACATTTCTGGCGCTGTTGCCGGGGACGAGGTTGAAGATTTTCCCTGGGTAGAATGACATTGAGCCTATGATTCTGAAGGTGCATCAGGCATCATATCCCTTAAATATTGCTACTATGCACCTGGAGACTCCACGGTGGCGACTCCAAGGTTTCCACATCATTGTTTCAGTTGTGGCTATTGTTAGCACACCTGAAAGCTGACCCAGAGGATCTTTCTCGAGAAGGGTTCAACAGTTCCTTTCTAAGCCTAAGAAGCTTCCTGGAGTAACAACAATGTAATATCTTTCCTTTGATGGTGAACAAGGACCAGGCACATTCGAAGTTGCGCATCTTTCACCTAGTGACTCCATGATTCAAGGATCAATTGACGACTCCACTGGTTCAGAATGAAGAAAATTCTAGCTCGAAGGTTTGCTCCTTTTAATTTCTCTATTATTCCTGGTTTTCCTAATGTTGTCCCTTCTCTGAATGAATGGGGTGATTATTTTCCCATATTTGGAAAACATGAAGAGGACAACCCTGCTTAGCACCTCAGTGAGTTTCATGAACTCATGCATCAGTGGGAGATACATCATGAGGATGTATTACTGAAAATGTTCATGTTCCCGTTAGTAGGGGATGCACATAAATGGTTTCATTCTTTACCCGCTGGTAGCATTTCTTCACTTAGTGAATTCCATGCAGCTTTCACCCCCTATTGCCAGAAGTTTTATCCCTCTGAGTTAATTTTTCATAACTGTTGTGAGGGATACCACAACTCTATACAAGATAAAGCTGCTTCTGACGTAGGCTATGAGGATGATCCTGAAGACTTGGATTAGAGATCAGTCCTTTCTCCTTCCCATTTGTCCGCATCAGAGGAAGGTTATGAAAGTGATGAATATCCCAGGGAGGAAGAAGACATCCCTAGTGAGCTGATGGAGCAGGTGAAATATCTCTCTTCCCAATTAGAGAAGTTTAAATCTAAAGACGATGCAGAGGATTTTCCAGGCTTTGAAGAATATTCTCCTGGTATCTTACAAGGGATGATGGTGAATATCCCAGGGGAGAGAAATATGCTCTGAGTTAAATGGAGCAGGCGGTATCTCTCACTGCCCAACGTGAAAAGTTGGAATTTGAAGACAGTGGAGAGCATTTTCAAGTCTTCGAGGTAGATGTTCTAGGCACCTCTTTTGAAGATATTATTGAAGATTTCTTAGATGCATTAGCACCTGCCCCCGATGAGCCTACTGTCTCAAATTTAAACGAAGAAAACATTGTGGAAGAGGATTATTCTTTCTTCCTTCACGAGATTTACCATTATGTATTTACATTTGGGATTGAAGAGGAGGATTGGGAGACCATTCTCTTTTTACAAGATGGGGGAGTACACAAGGAAGAGAAGAGATTTCCCATGGATCTTGTTTATGACCATTATGAATCTTACCTGAGGGAGAGATGAGGAGAAGGGGAGGAAGAACCAGAAGAGTAGTTGAGTGCACATTTCATTTTTTTATCTAGAGCTAGTTAGTGAGCAGCTACCACCTGAGATCAGTGAGACTACGTCAGTTGTCCACTTACCTGTGCTTATCATAGATATTCAGCCACATGTGAACAACTATGTAGCAGAGGAGGCTGCTTGTCGCCAATTTTCTGGAATCGACCACTCATTCTATGACCCTGTCAACAAATACATGGAGTGGCATTTCCTTTATGCCTTAGAGCCACCCACCTTCATATTCACAGTAGACCTTGAAGATGAATTAAAGTATGTAACCACTCTGATGTCCTGTTTACATCATCTATATTCCATCATCAATAGATTGAAGGAGCTTTTGTTCAGGAAGTTGCTCAAATGGCTATGGTGGAATTGTTATTTCACCTAGCCCCATGTAAAGTGTTTTATTTGTTTAGGAATGTACATAAATAATCTCCTTTGAGGATGTACGTTTATTGTATTTTTCTTTTTAACTTGTATTTTCAGTGGGGTTTTTCTGATCTTGACCCCATAGCCCAACAACAAGGCACTTGAGCTGCAAAACAAGTTCTTAGAGCATCCAGGGATGACTCTATCCCCCATGGAGCCTAATGTTAGCAACATTTCTTGTAAAGGGGGGGAAAATGTGAAGAAGCAGGGTAAACACCCACTTACCCTAAGTTTGGGGTGCAAATGAACCTTTGGATAAGCAGCAAGCAAATCTAGGCGGCCAAAATTTGCACGCCCAGATCTACGGTCGAGATTGGATTATGGAGCCCCCCCGCCATTCTACCTTTAAGCGGGGGGGGGTCTGGAATCGGGTGTGCACCTCTCCAGTGTCCAAGATCAGGGAACCCAGATCAATGATGCTCAAACGATTCCAGACCCCTCTTGCATTTCTTCCTTTAATTAGGGGGGGGTCCAGAATCGGGCAGACATCTCTCGAACGACCGAGATTAGAGAATCCAGATGAATGGCTCTCAAGCCATTCTAGCCCCCCTTTGCCATCCTGCCTTTAATGAAAGAGGGGGAAGTCCAGAATCGTGTGGTGCTAACATGGGGCCCCCTCCCGTCATGTTGCCTTCTGAGCTACCTCTCCTCTGCCACCTATTCTCCACTTGATCGTGCGACAGGGCCCATTCCCTTTATCCCTTCCTCATCCTCTGACATCTGTTCATCTCCCCTCTCTCCATCCACATGGTCCCTCCCCATATCATCATCCACTCACCACCTTCCATGTGTCTCTCTCTCTCCCAGTCACCTACATCCATATGGTCATATCTACTTCGTGTCCACCTGTACCCCCGCACTCCATGCTACTTCCACCAGTGTTGGCACCATCACCCCCGTCACACCCTCATCCACATATTCCATAGGGGTCCCATCACAATAGTCCAATGAAGCAGCATCCAATGAAGGGTTTCCATGTCATCCAAGTCCAGAGTTGACTGAGGTTGTTCCCAATCCCAAGGAAGCATTTATTGTGGTAGTTGATGGTTTTTAGACATCGTCTCCGCCATAAATGGAAAGTCTAGAAAAGGACTAAAAACATGTCGATTCATTTGCAGGACAGTCAGGATTTCGATTGCAATCATCCGGAGTCTGCATGCGCAGACTGTCAGAAGACATGCAGACACAATGTTTTTATTGCAGTGTCTTGTTTTTGTTGTTTTTGTTGTCTTGAGTATATGTAGGCATTTTCACCTTTTTTGTAAGGGTCGATGCTTGAGCTAGGCTCCCGATCTGTAAGTTTTGATGAAGCACTGGTCGCTCTGGTTATGTATTGGCATTTGAGACTTCCTACTTTATGGATGTCAGCCTTCTTTTTTCATATCTTTGTTTGTTGTGTTAGAACAACTCAGAATTGGAGGATCCAGTTGAGTTGCACTGTTATAGGATGATGTAGGTTGGATCACTATAATAGTCGCTGGGTTTCTAATAAGTTCTTATGCTTTCTCAACGCTGAATGGCTCGGAATTGGAGGATCCAGTCGAGTCACCCTTCAATTCGTTGAAACTATGGGCCAAGAGGATCTTGGCTTCTGATTTTTTCCTCCTCAAGCTGCTAAAGGCCTAACACTCAAGGTAGTCTTTCTCACTCTCTTCACCAAGTCTTCCATCTACCACCTTATACTCAACTTACTCATGGAAGTTGGACCAACACCTCCCTTGTTTTCTACATATCAGACCCGGTCATCCTGAGTTAAAGAGAAATTTTCTGGGTCTCTATCCATTTGACCACCCCCCATTAAACTATTTGTGACAAAAAATTGATGGGTGTCGAGATTTTCTCCTGCTGCAATCCAAGAGTGACTTCTAGCACCAACATTTCTGGCATCGTTTCCGGGGATGAAGTTGAAGATTTTCCCTTGGTAGAACGACATTGAGCTTCTAATTCTGAAGTCGCATAAGGCATCAGAGCCCTTAAATATTGCTACTGTGCAACTGGCAACTCCAAGGTTTCCACATCACTGTCTTAGCTATGGCTACTGTTAGCACACCTGAAAGTTGACCCAAAGGAGTTTTCTCAAGAAGGTTTTAGCAGCTGCTTTCTCATCTTGAGAAGCTTCCTGGGGTAACAACAACGTAAGATCTGGCCTTTGATGGTGAACAAGGAACATGCACATTCGAAGCTGCACATCTTTCACTTGGTGACTCCATGATTCAAGGATCAATCGAAGAATCCACTGGTTCGGAATGGACAAAATCCTAGCTCGAAGGTTTGCTCCTTTTAATTTTTCTACTATTCCTGGTTTTCCTAATGTTGTCCCTTCTCCGAATGAATGGAGTGATTATTTTCCCATATTTGGAAAACATGAAGAGGAAAACACTGCTCAGTACCTCAGTGAGTTTCATGAACTCATGCATCAGTGGGAGATACATCATGAGGATGTATTACAAAAAATGTTCATGTTCTCATTAGAAGGGGATGCATGTAAATGGTTTCATTCTTTACCCCCTGCTAGCATTTCTTCACTCAGTGAATTCCATGCATCTTTCACCACCTATTGCTAGGATTTTTATCCCTCTGAGTTAATTTTTCATAAATGTTGTGAGGGATACCACAACTCTATACAAGATAAAGCTACTTCTGACGTAGGCTGTGATGATGATATTGATGACCCGGATCATAAATTAGTCCTTTCTCCTTCCCATTCATCCACATCAGAGGAAGTTTATGAAAGTGATGAAGATACTAGGGAGGAAGAAGACACCCTGAGTGAGATGATGGAGTAGGTGAAATATCTCTCTGACCAATTAGAGAAGTTTAAATCTAAAGACGAGGCAGATGATTTTCCAGCCTTTGAAGAAGATGCTCCTGGTATCTCTACAAGGGATGATGGTGAATATCCCAGGAAAGAGGAAGATGCTCTGAGTGAAATCGAGCAAGTAGTATCTCTCACTACCCAACGTGCAAAGTTGGAATCTGAAGACAGTGGAGAGGATATTCAAGTCTTTGAGGCATATTTTCTAGGCACCTCTTTTGAAGAGATTATTGAAGATTTATTATATGCATTAGCACCTACCCTCGATGAGCCTACTGTCTCAGATTTAAACGAAGAATCCATTATGGAAGAGGATTGTTCTTTCTTCCTTCACGAGATTTCCGATGATGTATTTAAATTTGGGATTGAAGAGGACGATCGGGATACCATTCCCTTTTTACAAGATGCGGGAGTACATGAGGAAGAGAAGATCTTTCCCAAGGATCTTTTCTATGACCATTATGAATCTGACCCGGGGGAGGGCTGAGGAGAAGGGGAGGAAGAACCAGAAGAGCAGTTGAGCGCACATTTCATTTTTTATCTAGAGCTAGTCAGCAAGCAGCTACCCCCTAAGATCAGCGAGCCTACGTTAGTTGTCCACACACCTATTCTTATCAGAGATATTCAGTCACATGTGAACAACTGTGTAGTAGAGGAGGATGCTTGTCGCCAATTTTCTTGAATCGGCCACTCATTCTATGACCCTGTCAGCAAATACATGGAGTGGCATTTCCTTTATGCCATGGATCCACCCACCTTCATCTTCATGGCAGCCCTTGAAGGTGAATTAAAGGATGTAACCACTCGGATGTCCTGGTTACATCATCTTTATTCCATCATCGATAGATTCAAGGAGCTTCTGTTTAGGAAGTTGCTCGAATGGCTATGGTGGAAGTTTTCTTTCACCTAGCCCCATGTAAAGTGTTTTATTAGTTTAGGATTGTACATAAATAAGCTCCTTTGAGCATGTACATTTATTTTATTTTTATTTTTAGCTTGTATTTTCAGTGGGGGTTTTTTGAGCTTGAACCCATAGCCCAACAACAAGGCATTGGAGCTACAAAACGAGTTCCTAGAGCATCACAGGGATGACTCTATCCCCCATGGAGCCTAATGTTTGCAAAATTTCTTGTAAAGGGGAGGAAAATGTGAAGAAGCAGGGTAAAAACCCACTTACCTTAAGTTTGGGGTGCAAATGCACCTTTGGATAAGCAATGAACAAATCTGGGCGGCCAGAATCTGCATG
>JZKD02S2154361.1:25489-43686 GCA_000966675.3 Picea glauca
TTGGATTGTTCTTTCCATGTTTTGGCCGAGCCCCAAGCTATCATTTATCATTGTGTTTCCCTCATTATCGTTGTGTTGGAAAGCATTGCACATTCGGGTTTTTTATCACCCAGAAATTTGAATGGAAGCTTGTATATGTTTTTGGTTGGCCACGGGTTTTTCTTGGGCATTCTCCTCATATTGTTTTTAAGAATTTGCTTCCTCTCATCTCCATTGGAGGTGGTTGACTGTTATGTTTTGGTAACCCTCATTGTCAATATTTTTGGTTAAAGGTTATGTGTCTTTGGTGATTTTAAAAAGAGCACGAGTTGTCTGTGTCTTCGAAGACTATCCCTTGATTGAGCCATTTTTTGTTACTTTTCTGTGGTAAATTTTTAAAGGGAACAAGTTATCTGCGTCCTTGAAGAATTATTCATTTGGTCGAGCTATTTGTTCTTACTTCCATTTGTTGTGTTAAACCCTAAACATGATCTTGGTCTCGTTTCATTCCTATCAAGAGTAAAAGAGACACATGTGTGTGCTTGGTCTACTGGACACGACTTGGTTATGTTTCTCCTCAGGCATGATTTGGCTATGTCTCTCATTGGGCATTTCTTTTAAAATAATTATGTACAGGTTTAATTTAAAGGAGGCTTTAGCTCAGAGTTGCATGTTATTGGTTGAATGTTATTTCGAATCAATACTTATGTTGATCATTTTTGAACAATACCTGTGTGTGATTGGATTCGGTCCCGATTATGAGTTTTAACTCCCAAATGATTATGAAAAACAATTGTAAATATTGGTTAATACTGTGCATATTCTTATTTGATTTTAAAGAACAAGAATTGGTTATAAATGGTTGACGATCACTGCGCGTCTTCCACTGGTTTTAAAAGAAAAAGAGGCTTAGCATTGGAATATGAAAGACTGTGGCTCAAAGGGTTATAATGTTATTATAAAAATGGCAATGATGTTATTATGACTATTGTATAAGTTGTATGGATGCAAAGGCTACTATGATTGAGTATTCTGGGCATATGAATTGTTTTGTTTAAAGTCAACAAGCATTCTATAAAGAAGTGACAATTAAATGGTTTTGGTTTTAAAAGTGAATGCTTATTGGATTATGAGCTCTGAACAGAGTTATGGTTTTTGTTTGATTTGATTTATTTTTATGAACAATATCCTTATTTTAATCCCTCTCATACTATCACTTTTTCACTCATTATACCCCCCTCATGATCCCAATTTCATTTTTACACGCCCTGTTCTCTAAAATAAATTAAAAACTATGTATAACAGTGATAAAAGACATGACACACAAATAGGAGGCAACTGATATTTTTGGTATTGATTGCACAATCAAATTATTTAATGAATTGTTGAGAAATACTCGTGTATTTGTCCCATGTCATGCTACCACTTTCTCTCTCATTACAATCCTTCCCGATGTCCCATGAACCTTATCCACCCCCTGCTCACTTGGCAATTATTAAATAATTTATTATGGATTGATTTGCATGGGTCTCATGTCAATTTCTAAGCCAAACTTTGTTTCATGCGAGCAGAATGTCATGTATGGTCTGTTAAGGGATAGCTATTGATGAATTGTTGCATACAGGATGAGTTTCTTCAGCAGGGGCAGCCATGGCATAAATAATATAAGAACAGAGGGCCTGGAAGGCCTAGATTCTCTATTCATTTTGATGTTGACCCCCATGAGTTGGACCAATTGTTTCAAGTTGGGTTATTCAATTGGATTGAGTAAGGAATAGTACAACCTAGACCAGAGAGACCTCCCTTCCAGCCTCAAAACATATCTGGTATTCATGTACCTCCTCATGTGTCCTTGCAACCAGAAGTCCCTGCAAATGATGGATGGAAAGAGATTGTCAATGCATCAATCTCTCACCATCATGGCTAGCTCAATTTGTCATTATCTCCTCCTCCACCTATAAATCCTAATGTTCAAATTGTCCCTATGCATTCACCTGTTCAATCACCTCATGCTATCAAAAGGCTTAAATCTTATGTCCCCCATGTGTAAGATAAAGGTAAAGTTGTTGCCTCCCCTTCCTCTCCTTCAAATGACTCTTCAAAATCAGTGTCCTCTCGTATGCATCTGAAGGACGATTTATCCCATGTTATTAGTGAGATAAAGCCTCAAGTTTCGAATCAACCAAAGGCTACTTTCGGGAAGTCCAAAGGGGACAACAATGATAGAAGAAAGATTGACTTTAAAAGTGGCAAGTATGGATTTTAATTTATGTGTTTATGATTGGGTTGTTGAAGACAATGGTTTGCAGAAAGTTTTGGACAACAAGCTATTTTTTTGCTTAATGTGGTTATTTACATATTTTTGAATATGATTTGAGTTATTTCTGATATTTAATATTCAAATTTTGGAATAATTTATGGGAGATACAAGGTGGCATGTGTTTAAATGATTATCTAATTGTGTTTATTTTTGAAAAGAATAAAAGAAGGGAGTCACAAGGGGTCCCACCTAATTAGTTATTATTAAATAAAGACCCTTAACTATTATTATTATTATCATTTCTCCTAAACTAAAATTAGTTAAGTTCAACTAAATTAACTAAAGAAAGTAGTTTAACTACTTCAATTTATTTGGAACGCATAAAAGCCAAATGAGAAGGAAGAACAAGAGGAGAATAGAAGGAGAAAGAAATACTAAGGTTTGCTCTTTTGTTTTCATGAAATAGTTTTAGTTTTCATTTATTCTTGAGTTCATTCAAAGCCTAATTCTCTTTTTGACAGCAGGGTCCTATTGTAGAAAGTAAGGTTCAAAACTAAACCAAATCATCCTAAACCAAATCATCCAGATGCTTGTTTTAAAGGTGTTGATCTATCTTTGATAGTTTGTGTATACTTGCTTGTTTATGGATTGAGTTTCATAGCTGATAAAGGATATTGTGCAGAGTCAAATTGGCAACAGTTTGTGGCAAGCTGATCCAGATTATAAAGTTCAGTTTTTACTTCTTATCAGAGTCCTTTTGTATGGTTTTCATCGGGGATCTATAAATTAGACTTTGGTCCATGCCCTCACAGGGATTTTTTAAAGAGAAAGACACTTTTGATTTCTTGGAATGAAATAAAGCAAATTTTTATTCTATCTCATTTGTGTGTACATGTGACTTGGTTGCTTTTGCTTTTTGATCTCCATGTTTACTTTCTGTAATCTGTATATTTTTCAGAAAATTATATAAAATTTTATGTTATTTTGCAACATGCTTTTCATAATAAAAAAATCAGCCTAAACCCTTGTAATTAATACTTGTGGATTGGGAAAATATTTTTGAGGATATAAAACATGGGGTGATATTCTTGACTATCTTGTCTTAGCCGGGAAAGATTTGAAAATGCTTGAGTAAGATAATTCATATGTTTACCTCAACATTTATTTGGCGACCATACTGGGGAGATCTTCCATATCTCTCTGGTTTATTGTATGCGTGATTATCATTGAAAATTTATATTTTTTCTTTTGATTCTTTGATTGTTTTCTTTCATTCATGACAATACCTGCTACAAGGCAGCCCAATATTGAGCCCAGTCTTAAAGACCAAACCAACATTGCTTTAACCTTATTCAATACCATCTTAGAAACAACTAACACCCAAGTTGAGCTTGAATGCTCGTGGGCAGTGATTGAACAAGACATAAGTGTCTAAGAACGTTGGGAAGCCAGACAAAGATAGCCTAGGAATCAACCATAGCTTTCTTTTTCCTAAAGTTTTGATCTTCTTTTCATGTCCTTAAACCCTCACATATCTAGGAGAAGAAGAGGTTTATCACCTGATATCAACCCTATTTCTGAAATAGGAAGAAGAAACGTTGTTTTGTCAACCCAACAAGGTACTCTAAAGATAACTTTGTCGTATTCATCCAGTTCATCTTTCTCTTCCTTACCCATCATTCAAAAGATGGCATATGTGGGTGGCTCTGGTGGTACTGGAGGTGCTTCTTCATATCAACCTTAAGAATCGTCAGTGATTGGTAGCTTGTATATCTAACAAGTCCCTGTCGAATCTACTACCAACCCCACTAAGGTCATAAAGAAGTATGACCTTATTCAGTCACAAGGTGAGTAATTATTCAATCATATTAGGAAGAGAGTGGAAAGATTTGACAAGTGGATACCTCTCACTCGACGGGACACACTTATATGTTCCTCGGAATGGGAAGAACATCATAGTCCTAAGGGAGGGAATAATTTCACCTTATATAGAAAGCATCCCACACCCTAATGTAAATTATATCGAAGAGGACCTAGGAGTGTACTCCATCTTTGTGAATGAGGACAACACTACCTTGGAACAAATCAACCTAGAGGATGGGATGTGGCATATGCACTTTGATGGTTCATGCTCCAATGAAGGAAATGGAGCTGGCATTATCTTGTACTCTCTTGTAGGTAAAATTCACAACTTTTCCTATAGGTTAGATTTTTCTTGCACAAACAATGTCACCAAATTTGAAGCATTGTTGTTAGGCATTGAAAATGCCTATAATTTAGGTTGTGGTCACCTTGTAGTTTTTGGGGACTCTGAACTTGTTGTAAACCTTGTACGTAAGATATATTCTCCTAGCAACAAGTTAATGAAACACTAAACCCAAATTGTTTGGGCACTTATCTTGAACTTGATATCATTTAACATCACTCATGTTAAAAGGGAATTGAATTCAGTGGCTGATAGGTTAGCTATTTTTGTAGCCTCTCCTACTCGACAACTTCTGACACGAAGACCTGATTTCACTTTTCAATCTTTGTATCATCCTCATATCCCTGACAATGTAGATTCATGGCAGGTCTTCCCTAGTGATGAGAGCATATGTTCTTTCAAACAAAATGAACCATATAAGCCCAAGGAGATTATATCCATGGAAGAAAATAAAATTATGAAGGGCCTGACTCCTCTAGAAAGTTCATTTTCATCGAGTGATGTAGGAAACAAAGAAAAACATAAATAAGAGGAGTTGAAAGGAAAGTGGGTGAAACCATTTCCTTGAACATTGGGACACCTGATTATCCAAATAATGTTAAGATAGGTGCCCAATGTATTGATAAAGAAAATTTGAAGTTCACTGAGTTACTTCATGAATTTCAAGATGTTTTTGCTTGGTCTTATTAGGATCTTCATGGTTTTGATCCTGCTCAATGCTCATGCCATCCCTATCAAGGAGGGCATAAAACTAGTTAGGAAAAAACAAAGACCCATTAACCCTGCACTTGAAGAAACTATTCGGAAGGAGTTGGAAAAACTCTTGAAGGATGGGATACTTTTCCCAGTTAAGTATTTTGATTGGGTTTCCAATTTGGTTCTCGTTCAAAAAAAAAACTGGTCAGATATGATTGTGTGTTGATTTCCATGCATTGAATAGAGCTACCGTGAAAGACCATTTTCCTCTCCCTAATATGGAAATGATTTTCCAGCAAGTTGCAAGGTCACAAATGATGTCCTTGATGATTTTTCTAGTTATAATCAAATCAAGGTAAAAAGGACAAATAAATATAAAACCACTTCTATTACATGTTGGGGAACATTTTCTTATGAACGCATGCCTTTTGTCTTATCTAATGCAGGTGCCACTTTACAAAGAGCTATGAAGATAGCTTTTGACGATCTGATCAACATAATTATTCACATTTATCTTGATGACTTAATTGTATATTCAAGGAACCGATTAGATCATTTTGTTCATCTTAGAAAGGTTCTCATGTGATGCAGGAAATTCGACATTTCTTTAAATCCTTCTAATTCTATCTTCGGCGTTACCAAGGGTAAGCTCCTCAAGCACATTGTCTCTGATTGAAGAATAAGCATAGATCTTGAAAGGATTGTTGTTATCCTAAATCTTCATGTCCCTACTTCCAAAAAGGAGGTTCAAGCCTTTATGGGTATTATCAACTTTGTACGTAGGTTTGTTCCTAATTTTGTTGTAATGGTCAAACCAATTCACAATATTCTTAAGCAAGATCGCTTCTTTTCTTGGACTATTGATGTCGAAAATGCTTTCGTAAGGATCAAGAAGGAAATCAGTTCTGCATCGGTTTTGACAAAGCTAGATTTCGAGAAAGAGTTTATTATATACACTGATGCCACAGAGGAAGCAATCTCTGATATCCTCATAGAATGTGATGACCAAGCTAACGAGAAACCAATAGCTTACATGAGTAAAATCTTGTCAGATGATGAATTTAAATATTCTTATTTTGAAAAACATGTTTTCGCTCTTGTTAAAGTTGTTGAAAAATATCGCCACTTTATCTTAGGTAAGCACACGCTGGTAAAATTTCCTTTACTTGTTGTCAAGTTTTTGCTCTCACAGACTTATCTTTCAGGGAAGATTGCACATTGGCTTCCCAAGATCCAAGAGCATGATTTAACTATCATGACTTCAAAAAACATTAAGGGACGTGACTTACCCCTTCACTTAGCTCAACATGCAGAAGCAAGTGAAGAAATTGATGAGCAAGGTAGCTCTCTGTCAGCACTATTTTATATTGATAGTCAAACCCTTCTTGTAGTTGAACATCCCTGGTATAAAGATTTGGTGTATTACTTGCAAAATCAGAGGTTTCCAGATAAATAAAATACTCATCAAAGGAGAAGGATTCATCTTGAATCTTCTAGATACGTCATTTTAGGAGACTTCTTGTTTAGGAGATCTGCCAATGGTATGTTACTTCACTGTGTGAATAATGAGGAAGCGCATAAATTGTTACAAGAGACCCATGGATATTCAAATTCTATTATTCATGTAGGAGGTTACTTTTCTACTAAAACTGTTGCTTTTAAGATTATCAGGAAAGGGTATTATTGGCCTTCAATTTTTCATGATTCCTATAATTTTTGAAGATCTTGTGACAAGTGCCAGAAGTTCACTGGGAAAGAATGTCTTTCTACTATGCCTTTACAACCTGTCTTCCTTGACTTTCCTTTTCCAAAATGGGGTCTGGACTTTATTGGTCCTATGAATCCTCCATCTTCAGCAGGGCAAGTTTTTATCTTGCCAGCCACATACTATTTTACGAAATGGACTGAAGTTGTCCCACTTAAGCATTCACAGGATGAGCAGGTGATTTCTTTCCTTGAAAGTAATATTTTCTCCAGATTTGGCCTTCCTTTGGAAATTATTACAGACAACGGTCGCACTTTTATTTCTGCTAAGATGACTCAATTTCTAGCTAAACTGGGGGTTAAACATTTTACCTCATCAACTTATTATCCTCAAGGAAATGGGCAAGCCAAGTCTACTAACAAAAATCTGGTTAGAATTATCAAGAGGCTCATTTGAGATAAGCCTCGTCAATGGAACAATCTCCTCACTTACTCCCTTTGAACATAATGCACTACCACCAAGGTGAGCACTGGTTACACTCCATTCCAACTTATTTATGGTCAAGAAGCCATTCTGCCTACCAAGCTGGAACTTTCTTCTCTAAGGCTGATGCTATAGCTTGAAGAATTAAATTCTTACAATATCTCTCAAAGGATAAATGCACTCTTCGCTTTAGAGGAACAAAGGACGTTTTCCTTTGATAACATAAAGAGAAGACAACAAATTGTTAAAAGATATTTCAATAAAAGTGAAAAGGATGCCAAATTTAAGGTTAATGAGAAAGTCTTGCTATGGGATTCGGCTCATGTTGATAGAGGAAGGCATTAAAATTTCCAAAAGTTATGGTTGGGTCCTTTTAAAATCGCTTTTGTCATGGGCACAAATTCTTATATTCTTAAGGACTTGAAAGAGCAGTTGTTTTCCTATAGCACCAATGATTCACACTTATAATACTATGTGGAACCACCTTTAAAGTTTAAATGTTGTATGAAATTATTCTTGTATTATAGTTTTGTTCATTGCTTTGATTTGCTTTGTTTCCATTTCATTTATGTTGTTTTATTTCTTTTATTGACTTCTTTTCTTGTCAGAAATAAAATTTTGGATCAATTTTTCCACAACGATGTTATTCTGCAAGTATTGTTAATCAATAACAATCAGGTTACACAGCTGTCATGATGTCCCCCCTTGAAGACATCATTGAAATTTCTATCTTCTTCGGTACTCTTGTTAGATAAGATAGTTGGTTTTTGTCCCTATTTTTGCTTTCCTTTTCTTCTCTATGCTCTGGGATTCAAAAGAGCACACCAGAAATTTTTTCTCCTTGAAGCCAAGAATGCTTTCACTATGATTAATCAAATGATTATCCATACATGATAATCCCCCTCATACGTAACACTTTCCATGAGTTATTCCCAAAATCCTTAAACCGCTCACTTCCCCCTGTTGCATAAACATTATGATGTATATTTTCGTGATCTAATGTTCACATGGTTTGTGAAACCAGACAATCTGAGTTTGTTGACGTTTAAAAATGCAACGACGAATACTACTCGCAAATGATTTCCAAGCTCTATTATATATAATAATAATAATAATAAACTAGTGGGTGGGACCCCCTTGTAGACTAGTGGCGCTATGATGGATATGTTGAACTCATATCTTGTTTCTATTGTGATGATAATAACACAGTTTTCTACAATTGATGATTCAAGTCATGGTTTTAATCGTTATGGAAACATAAGATGGTTGGTTGATTGTGGCAGGGATAGATGGTTTTGATGATCACTCGTAACTTATGGTTGTACTATGGATAAAATTAGTATTATTATTACAAGTTCTGTTTTGACATTACATTAGACATTGATTGATTATTTTACATATGATTTTTTACAAAAGGATGATATGGGAGCTTAAACAAAAAAAATAAAATTCTATGTACAAGCCTTAAGGTTACATGTAATTGTGACAAAAGAAGGGTGTATGGACCCTTGCTACTAGACTTATGCACTTTGATTAAAATTTATGTGTGAGGCATATATGGTAATGTTATAGCACATGGTTGTTTTTAAAAGATTTTGACATGACTTAGGGTGGCGCACTATGTAATGGATATAGCAATGGGATATTTGTTTGATTTAATGGTTAATGTTATGGTGGATTGTCTGGCTTCTACGTTGAATTGAACGAGGCTAGGGAAGGAAGCGACATGCCTTTACTGCACGTCACTCAAACAACCCTTGAGCCTGTCACCCTAGCCATACTTGCATTTGTTTTTTCGGCTCTGGTGGTTGTTGATGCTCCACGAGTTTTGGTTTTGAAATAAGAATACAATCCAACTCTCTCCCTCAAGCAAGATTTTCCAGGTATGGTTCCTTTATTTTCCATCCATGATGGTTCCTCTGTGTTATGAATCGATTTTGTCTCATAATTGTTTGAGGTATGTGTTTTTCTTAAGTCTTTCGACTATGTATCAGTGTTGTGCTTATGGTTTCTTCTGTGAATACTCTAGACTATTGGCATTTTAAAGAAAAGGAATGGTTATTCCTTGTTGTGTGTAGCAGGTGAATTGGTTTATTGGTTAAAAAACATGTTCGGTCGGCTTGGGGTTTTGGTCTAGTTCTCTGTGGAAAATTATGATTATGGTTTAGCAAAGCTCCGAGTTTTGGTGCATGGGTTTCACAACTAGTACCAGTGTTAAGTTTTGTCACTCCTTTTTGTCTTGATGGTTGATATGTTTCATTCCTCCGGGTTGCAATGCATGTTGTTACGAGTTGGATTGTTCTTGCCATGTTTTGGCCGAGCCTCGAGCTATCATTTATCATGGATCATTGTGTTAGAAAGCATTGCACAGTCTGGTTTGGTATCACCCATAACTTTAAATGGAAGCTTGTATATGTTTTTGGTTGGCCATGGGTTGTGCTCGGGCAGTCTCCTCACAATGTTTTTAAGAACTTGCTTCCTCTCATCTCCGTTGGAGGTGGCTGATTGTTATGTTTTGGTAACCCTCACTGTCAATATTTTTGGTTAAAGGTTATGTGTATGTGGTGATTTTAAAAGGATCACGAGTTGTATGTGTCTTCGAAGACTATCCCTTGATTGAGCCATTTGTTGTTACTTCTCTGTGGTCCCTAAATAATTATTCATTTGGTCAAGATATTTTTTCTTACTTCCATTTGTCGTGTTAAACCCTAAACATGATCTTGGTCTCGTTTCATTCCTGTCAAGAGTAAAAGAGACACTCGTGTGTGCTTGGTATATTGGACACGGCTTGGTTATGTTTCTCCTCAAGCATGGTTTTTCTCTGTCTCTCCTTGGGCATTTCTTTTAAAATAAGTCTGTACATGTTTAATTTAAGGGAGGCTTTGGCTCAAAGTTGTATGTTATTGGTTGAATGCTATTTTGAATCAATACTTATGTTTATCATTTTTGAAGAATACCTGTGTGTGATTGGATTCGGGCCCAATTATAAGTTTTAACTCCTATTTGATTAAGACAAACAATTGTAAATAATGGTTAATACTTTGCATATTCTTATTTGATTCTAAAGAAAAAGAATTGGTTATAAATGACTGAAGATCATTGTGCGTCTTCTACTGGTTTTAAAAGGAAAATAGATTTAGCATTAGAATACGAAAGACTGTGGCTCAAAGGGTTTATAATGTTATTATAAAAATGGAAATGATTTTATTATGACTATTGTATAAGTTTTATGGATGCAAAGGTTGTTATGATTGAGTATTTTGGGCATATGAATTGTTTTGTTTGAAGTCAACAAGCATTCTGTAAAGAAGTGACAGTTAAATGGTTTTGGTTTTAAAAGTGAATGCTTATTGGATTATGAGGTTTGAACAGAGTTATGGTTGTTGTTTGATTTGATTTATTTTTATGAACAATATCCATATTTTATTCCCTCTCATACTATCACTTTTTCACTCATTATACCCCCCTCATAATCCCGATTTTATTTTTACACGCCCTATTCTATAAAATAAATTAAAAACTTTTTATAAAAGTGACAAAAGATATGACAGAGAAATAGGCGGCAACTGATATTTTTGGTATCGATTGCATAGTTAAATTATTTAATGAATTGTTGAGCAGTACTCATGTATTTGTCCCCTGTCATGCTACAAATTTTTCTCTCATTACAATCCTTCCAGATGTCCCATGAACCCTATCCACCCCTGATCACTTGGAAATTATTAAATCATTTATTATGGATTGATTTGCACGGGTCTCATGTCAATTTCTGAGCCAAACTTTGTTTCATGCGAGCAAAATGTCATGGATGGTCTGGTATTGTCAATCCAACACTCTCTCACCATAGTGGCTGACCCAATTTGTCATTACCTCCTCCTCCACCTGTAAATCCTATTGTTTAAATTTCCCATGTGCATTCACCTATTCAATCCTCTCATGTTAGTAAAAGGCTTAAAACTAATGTCCCCCATGTGCAAGATAAAGGTAAAGTTGTTGCCTCCCCTTCCTCTCCTTCAAATGACTCTTCAAAATCATTGTCCTCCCATATGCATCTAAAGGGTGATTGTTCCCATGTTATTAGTGAGATAAAGCCTCAAGGTTCGAATCAACCAAAGCCTACTTCCAGGAAGTCCAAAGGGGAAAACCGTGATAGAAGAAAGATTTCATCTCCAAGTGGCAAGTATGGATTTTACTTTATGTTTTTATGATTGAGTTGTTGAAGACAATGGTCTGCAGAAAGATTGGGACAACAAGCTATTTATTTGGATAATGTGGTTATTTACATATTTTTGGATATGATTTGAATTATTTCCGATATTTAATATTCAAATTTTGGAAGAATTTATGGGAGTTACAAGGCAACATGTGTTTAAATGATTATCTAATTGTGTTTATTTTTTAAAAAGAATAAAAGAAGGGAGTCACAAGGGGTCCCACCTACTTAGTTATTATTAAATAAAGACCCTTAACTATTATTATTATTATTATTTCTCCTAAACTAAAGTTAGTTAAGTTCAACTAACTTAACTAAAGAAAGTAGTTTAACTACTTCAACTTATTTGTAATGCATAAAATCTAAATGAGAAGGAAGAACAAGAGGAGAATAGAAGGAGAAAACAATACTAAGGTTTTCTTTTTTGTTTTCATGAGACAATTTTAGTTTTCATTCATTCTTGAGTTCATTCAGAGCCTAATTCTCTTTTTGACAACAGGGTCCTATTGTAGACAGCAAGGTTCAAAACTGAACCAAATAATTCAGATGCTTGTTTTAAAGGTGTTTATCTATCTTTGATAGTCTGTGTATACTTGTCTGTTTATGGATTAAGTTTCATAGCTGATAAAGGATATTGTGTAGAGTCAAATTGGCAGCAGTCTGTGGCAAGCTGATCCAGATTATAAAGTTCAATTTTTACTTCTTGTCAGATTCCTTTTGTATGGTTTCCATCGGGGATCTCTAAATTAGACTTTGGTCCATGCCCTCACGGGGATTTTGTAAAGAGAAAGATACTTTTGATTTCTTGGAATGAAATAAAGCAGATTGCAATTCTATCTCATTTGTGTGTACCTGTGACTTGGTTACTTTTGATTTTTGATCTCCATGTTTACTTTCTGTAATCTGTATATTTTTCAGAAAATTATATAAAAAAATTATGTTATTTTGCAACATTCTTTTCATAAAAAAAAATCAGCCTAAACCCTTGTAATTAATACTTGTGGATTGGGAAAATATTTTTGAGGCTATAAAACATAGGGTGATATTCGCAACTATCTTTTCTTAGCCATGCAAGATTAAAAAATGCTTGAGTAAGATAATTCATATCTTTGCCTAAACATTGGGTTAGAACCCTAATTTTACAACAAGAACCACAAGACAAATCATCATCAACTCCACCGACATGTTCTTCTCCAGGGTTTACTTACACACCACAAACCCTAGTGTCTCACAAGAGAAAACCCTAATATCTCACAAGAGCAGTATCTCTAAGAACATCCAAGACATCTCTCTCTCTTCTTGTCTTTATCCCAGGGTTTACTCACTAACCTTAACATATTTCTCTCTACAAAACATCTCCAAGGAAATTATAGATATAAAGTAGAGTAGAATGATTATAATGATCATAAGATATTTCTCCTCCCTTTATATATAGAGTAGGTGAGGGAGGATAACATAAGACAATGACTTATGTCCATACAAGTGACCAACAAGGCAACCCCACTTAGAGTGATCTACAATAAAATAATACACAAGTGTCACACAAGGTTTGATCCAACCCCCAAGATTGAGTTCCTTCCATGCATTATGCTCCTTGGGCTCATGGAAACTCCTCCAAGATGGTGTGCTCTCCAACAAGTTGTTAGTCCAATTCTCCCTCTTCCATGGTAGTCCATTATCCAAGTGTCCTCATGCAATGTGATCCTCCTCTAATTGTGTTCCACATGTACTCCCATGGCCAATGATTCTAAACACATGTGCCAATGTGATCACTAAGCTCCAATGCTCATCCTCGACATATGTGTTTGGGTCCGCAACCAACCTTGGTGGAGTATGCTACCAAACACAAGCAGTTAAAATTTAAGTGTCCAACCTCCAATGTGTATATCACATGGTCCCAATATCTTAGTAATAAGTACCTAATGTTCCTCCTCCTAGGTAGGTCCCTCTCCTAATTGAGCAACTTAGTACCCCATTATGTGCACCCAATGGGTTGGTCATCATGCCAATTAGGGTAATAATATCCTAGGTAAGGGCACCATGCTAGAATTTTAATGAAGGTCAAGAATCAACCCATACTAAGCCATCCATATGTCCATGAAGCATTGCCAAGGGGATATGAGACTTAGTACTCTCCTAACAAGTTGAAAACACTTTTGGATAAATCCCAAAGCTCGCAGAGAGTTTGTTGAAGAAAAATAATATATAATCCGATGCATAAAATGAAAAATTTTCAAAGACCACATAAGTTATTTAATCATGTAAACCAAAGAATCCTTATGAAGTAGAGAGTGATTAGTCTAATCTCAATTTTCAAAGATCAAGAAGAATACTTTGAACAAGGTGTTATCACCATAACACATTTATGTGGGAGATCTGGTTTTCAAAACTTAGTGAGGCACTAAAACCGACATAGAAGCGTGATAAACTGGAGGGTAGGTCCAAATCTAGTGGAAGGCAGCTAAAGCTGGCGGAAATGCAGAGTCGATGGGACCCGGTGGGACATAGATCGCGAGCGCTGCAGATCAACGGTCAGGGATCATTTCGGGCAGAGAACTTACACAGAGGATAATTCTCGAAAAGCAGGTCGAAAATAAAATTGTGGTTTTAGCTTGGGACCACGTGACGCAATTGGGTGCATTTCGGGGCGATAAGCAGGTGTTCCCAAACTGTTTCCCCTCCCCCCCCGAAATCGAAAAGTATATAAAGGGGCACGCTAGTTGTTATTTTATTGTTTTTCAAATTGCTGGAACGTTGGAAGATTGGCACGACCACCCTATTCTAACTGAAGCTCAACAATACGTCAAACTCACGCATTTCCCGCTCATTTACAGGTATTTTTCATCGACACCATGGACCCTGTCATTACGAGAGTAGCAGAGAAAGATCCCATGTCAAACAAAGAAGCCCTAATTGACAGAGATTCAGATGTGTTCAACACTGAAATAATCGTTTCACCCATCTCCATGTCCAGAGCTAGCCTATCATATAATGTAGGGAAACAGGTACCCTTCCTCGAAGTAGTCCAGGCCTCCATAGTCCCTTACGCTGTCGAAGTCACATTCCCCTTCCCCGAGTTCATAGGTTGGTGTGTAGAGTAGTATTCACAGGAAGAGAAATTCATCTTAAATAAACTAGGGTCCGATGTCCTGTGTAGAGTAGATGGCTCGTCAATTCAATATGCCCTCGGCATACCAGAGTCCCCCTCCACAGTGTCTGAACCATTTGAAGAATAAAATATAATTACAGTTTATAGGGAATGTCCCCCCAAAGTCAAAAGTCTATTTTTGCAAACAATTGTCAAACCAGAGCATATTTATGAGAGTTTGTCTTTGCCAATTAGTGTAAATTTCATGGTTATCGAAGTCCAATGGGCATGTTCCATACTCAGTCGGATTTTAGGTTTAGATAATGACAAGTATGTGGTTGAGGTCATGTTAGGTTTTTTGTTATCATTTTTTTAGTCAGATTCCAGTCAGTCAGTTTACATCTGTTTTGACATATTCATAGCTGATAATATACACAAGCAACTAGTGGATTTCCAGTCACTAAGACATTTAAGATATTATACATATCTGCTGAAGACTTTCCTGGAAACAAACAAGAGAGATTTCACTGAAGCAACATTCATATCAACTGAATGAAAAAGAATCACAACACTCATATTTGTCAACAAAGTCATGTCCAGAGTTTACAACCTGATTTTCAACACTAGATTTCCAATATTCCTAGATGACATGAGGAGTTATTTGCAGCCAAATCTAGAAAACAGAACGGGGGACTGGGTGTTGTTCATGCGTTCAACGGTGATATGGGTGTATGGTTGTCATGAATCCCCCTATATTTTGCCTATATTTCTGATACCCAGAGTATTTTCCCTTGAGTTCATTAAGAAAAGAATTATATCAAAGATAGAGCACTTCTTGAAACTACACAAGGCATCCAACCTGAAATTACCTTTCATCATTGGACCCTTCATTGTAAAAAGTAGATCATGCTTATCTTAGATCTAGGCCAATCTCAAGGAGTTTGAGTTTGCACAACTACAGGGAAGAAGATATGATCCACATCATATCATATCCAAGAGAATATTGATGAACAAGTAGGCCCCCTATGAGCATGAACATGTTGAGGGTTTTGACAAGTTGGCAAATCTGGATGTTTGTGCTGATATGGAAGCTATATTGCAGCCAACTCAAACACAACAAGTGGAGGAAACCCTACAACAAACTAAAACACAACATACCCCTTAGAAGTTGATAGTTAAAGTTCCTAGGATAAGTGTCTATAGAAAAAGGAGCAGTTCAGAGGCCCTAGGCAAGAGCAGTCAACAGACTTCCCCTAAAAAGATGAAGAACACACAATCCCCAAAGATAGTGGATATATAGGAAGAGGAGCCTAAAGAACAAGTAAATATGGATTTGGTGGAAAGTGGCACCTGTAATGTAGATTTTCTCCAAAGTGAAGGCATCTCAAAAACTTTCAGCAGCAAAAAACACATCTTTGATAAGGCACCTGGAGTAGCCTATCAATCTAAATAAGATTTGGCAAAGGAATATGCCGAGAAAGGGAACTTGGCTATGAATGAAATGAGGGATTTAATCCCTGAAGTAGAAAGGATATCTCAACATAAGTCTTCTATGTTCACAATGAGAGATGTAGAAAAGAATACCTTCAATATAACAGTTGCAGATGAAGATAAAGTTTATGAGATCAAGATGAAATATGAGAGCATTAGTGCTCCTGACAAAGTGAAAATCCACAGGAATACCAGTGACATGATGTATTTAGATTACTTGGGTCTAAGCCTGAAGAATTCAAGGTTGTCAACTTATTCACTTAAGTTGGAAGGACAGTTGAGGCAAGAGAAATCATCCAACAGATCTTGGCAAACCCAAGTCAAGAGGCTAGAGTCTGAAGGCCCTCAGGGAGTGAAATCCTCGTTAGAAGAAAAAGACAAGTTGATTCAAATTTTGAAGAAAAAACTAAAAATGCCTGCCACAGAACATCCACAAACAACATAACTGGATGTTCTAGAACAAGAGAAGGAGGCATTTAGACAAGAGGCATTGAATTACAAGGCCAAGGTATTACAGCTCGAACAAGAAAAAGTGAATTGGTCACAAGGGCATACAGAAGCACCAAACATGGTTGTAACTATACCTTCTACTGCAAAAGCTGGGCCAAGCGCTGAAGGACTTGTCCAGACTATGTCCCAAGTCAAACTGAAGGTAGGATAGATCAAAGGTCTAAAGGGAGATATAGAGAAGTTGGAGCAAGAAATGAAAACAAAGGATGAAAGGATGGCCCAATTCCAGGAGGAAAATCAAGTTTTGCAGGAAAGAGTAAACAAGCTAAAGATGAGGTTCAGAGGCAAAGGAATGTTGCAAGGAGCCAAACACATCATCTAAGATTCTATTGTTGTTGAAGCTTCCAAGTTCAGGGTGTAGTTTAAATTCATCAACGGTAAAGATAACATGGCCATCACAGCCAGAAGTAGATGCACTATTGCAAATGAGGCCTTGGATAAGAATCCATCAGAGTGGGCCCAAAATGCTATAAACTTGTTGAATTACATCCTCATTGTAGAACTTCAGACCATTGGGGTCAAAGATAGAACTGCATTGATCATTTGGGCCAGGATGGTCATTGCCAAGCATAACCTTCTTAAATTAGTTCAAACCAAGGCCATACAAATGGAGAAGAGTATACTTGAATTCAAGGATTTGTTTGAAGAGTTGTTCATCAAATGCCTCCCACCATTTTGGGATGGAAAAGGGAAATTGTATGATCATGATGAATACAACTCTCACCTCGCCCAATGCAGAATGGATCACTCCAAGTTTGAAATCCTGGAAGAAAACTTTAAAGGAACCACCCTAGTAGAATGTTTGATCACATATTTCAAGATCTTGAATCAGTTCAAGATAGTAAAGATCAGATTTCCAGTCATGACGTATGCCTCTTGCATTGACCTAGAGATCCTAATCAAGGAAGTGATGGACTACGAGATCCATTCTGATCTGCAATGGAAGGCTATAGTGCAGCTGGGAAGAACAAAATGTAGTCTTCCATGAACCAACATATAATTTTCAGGTGTCAGTAGAATAACAAATCCGACAGAGAACCAAAGCAGGAAAGATGGGGAAGACAAGAGCTGAAGAGTCAGAGGAATCGACCATTGGTTCATGAAACATTTTTTGTTTGATCAATCATTGTAATCAGTTTCCATACCTAAACTGTCAGTTGTAATTATCAAAATCAGTTTAGAAGCTGAAACCTTCCAGTTCATCTATTGCAATCATTTTCTAATTGAAAGGAACTGGAATTGTATAAATGCCAAAAGTTCTGAATGCATTAATGTTGGCAGAAGCACAAGGGCACCTTTTAGTTGTTCTGAACTTAATTGTAATTTTTTGGAGCTGAATTGAATACATATGCAAAAGCTTTTGAAGTCTCTATGAAAAGATTCTAATGGTGGTGATATGAGTTTTGTCTCCTCTCCTTGTATGTATTTCCTGTGTTATTTAATTCCATTTTCACTTTCTTCTGTTTAAATTGGATAGTTAAAAGATCAGAATTCATCTTGTGATGCTCTCTGCTTAAGCAATTTAAACTGTGTGAAATTATTCATAACTAATTCATAATTCATTTC
>JZKD02S2154372.1:14378-33605 GCA_000966675.3 Picea glauca
ACTTGGTTGAGGGGCCATGCAATATGAGAGAACCCCAACACAAATTTGCAATAGAAGTTGGCAAGGCCTAAGAAGCTCTGAAGCTCAGTTAGTGTTGTTGAGGCTGGCCAGTCACGAATGACTTGGATATGTCTGGATCCACATGCACACCATGCTCATCTACAATGTATTTGAGGTATTGGACCATATTCACGACGAAGGAGCATTTCTCTAAGTTAGCATATAGCTTGTGTTGCCGCAAAGTGTGGAGGACCTGCTAAATGTGTTGCAAGTGTTCTACCCAACTCTTGTTGAAGATGAGGATGTCATCTAGATATACAACCACAAAGGAATTGGTGAAAGGTCGAAAGATGTCGTCCATCAACCTCATGAAAGTTGTTGGGGCATTCGTCAAGCCAAAGGGCATGACCAACCACTCGAAAAGACCTTCTTTAGACTTGAAAGTAGTCTTCCATACAGCAGTTGGTTCTATTGGAACTTGGTGGTAGCCGGACTTCAGATCAACCTTACTAAAGTACTTGGCTCCCTTGAGTTGGTCGAGAAGGTCATCAATTCGGGTAATTGGGCACCGGTTCCTGACTGTGATTTTGTTTAAAGCTTTGTAATCAATACATAGTCATCGGGTCTTGTCTTTCTTCTACACCAGCACAATTGGGCTTTCGTAGGGTGAGGAGCTTAGTTGAATGTGCCCTTTTTGGAGCATCTCTAGAATCTAGCGCTTGATTTCCTCATTTTCCAGAAGATAGCGTTGATATACTGGCCCATTAGGTAAAGGCGCGCCAGGGATCAAATCGATTGAATGCTTGACCTAACAATGCAGAGGCACCCCGGTAGGTGAGGTGAAGATGTCTCGATATTCTTCCACGACTTTGTCTACTTGCTTCTGCTGCGTAGAGAAGCCATGTGCGGAGGCCATAGATGTGGTCGCGACCTTCCATTCACTTTGATAGCGAATCATGAAGAGGACAAATTTCTCAGTCTAGGAGATGACCTTCCTGCACTACTTAGCTGAGACCAAAGAAATTGCAGTAGGTGGAGCTACCTTTGGTATCCTGTACAGTTGTCTGCCCCAAGTAACAATGACACTACGAGATCTAAATTCATATACAGCATGACGTTTCCAAATATATGGCTAGCCTAAAAGAATATCACAAGCTTCAAGTGGGGCAACATCACACAATACATCATTCTTGAAGGGGTTGATGCCATAGGTCAACCAACATTGTTGGTTGACGCGGAGATCTCGTCCTTGGCTGAGCCACCTGATGTTGTATGGTTGCGGATGTGGTGTTGTGAGCAACTCCAACAGCTTGATGACCTCTGTTGATATTAAGTTCTTTTGGCTTCCACTATCAACAGTGAAATGTAGTAGAGCACCCTTTACCCATGCCTGCGAGTGAAAAAGGCATTCACCTTCCTCCGACTCTTTTGGTTCATTTGGCTGGACCTTGGTGGTAGCGACTATGGCATTGGGTAATGCATCAATGATCTACTTCCCCTTGTCTGGCTCTAAACCGGAGTCGAAGCCTGGATCTGACTCTGAGGCTTTCAACTCGACTACCAATGGCTGCTTCAAGCGACATTCATTAGTGTTGTGTCAGGGGTTTTTATGGAACTCGCACCACTTCCCGATGTCTTTCTTCGTCTTCCCATTACCCTTCTTTACTTGCGGCTTAGACTGGTTGTCCTGAGGTTGTTCATCCTTGCTTTGTCCATTGTTTTGTGGGTTGGGGTTGCCTTTTCCCTACTTCTATTGTGATGCATTCATAGATCCAAACTCTCGTTTATTCCTCTACTTAAATTTTTGCTCGATTTTGACAACATATCAATAAGCAATTCTCAATGACGAGATGTCCAGAAACTCCATTTTTGTTTGGATGTACCTATATAGACCCTATGGTATTTTAGAATCAGATGTCGCTTGGAGTCTTTGATACCCAGCTTGATGCACAAGGTATGGAAGGCATTTGTGAACTCCGGCACTATTTGGTCCCTCTCCTGACACGGTGTGGTCCATCTCGTGTACTGGTCGTCACAATTTCCAACAGGATAATATTGTTCCTTAACAACATCTATAAAAGAGTCCCAAGTGGGTTCGACCCCAAACATTCCAGACTCTATGGAATTTTGTTCATAGTAAGTCTCCCACCAATTTTTGACATTGGGGATAGCCTTAAGGAGCGCAAAGGTGATCATTTCCCTATTGGAAAAATTGTGGACAGAGAAATAACCTTCCAACAAAGTTACCCACTTTTCCAAAGTATCCTCATCTATCTGACTTTTAAATACGGGAATATCAAAATTAACTTGTACCTTGAAGAGGGCGGCGCCGCCAAAGTGGTCGCTTGACGAAGACGCGTCTGTTGTTGTTGGCAGTCATCGAAGGATTTGGGCAAAATTATCCATCATCTCGTTCCTCTATCGCACGAGGGCTTCCTCAAGCAACAACTTAATAGGATCTCTTGCTCCCTTGTCTCTCTTTTCTTCCACCATGGGAGGTCGTCAGGGTCGGCAAGGACGATCTTTCAGAGGCTCGAGTAGTTCAAGTCTCAGCTCCTTATACCCTAGCCTCGTTGGGGACATGCACAAAGAAACAAATAAAGAGTAGACCGCTCTGATACCACTGATTAGGATTTATGAGGGAACTAAATGAAACATAGAAATATGACAGAAACACAGAGATACAGTAATACTCAATTTCTATTAATGAATGAAATATGCAGGAATTGTAAAATAGTAGAGTAAAATGAACTCGCTACAATGGTGGCAGCTAATCTTTGAGAAGAAATGTGACAGTTACACGCATTCGCAAAAAGTGATTACAATAAGGCCAAAAGGCCTTTTAACATAAAGCATCGATGAGAAAACCCTAAACATCCAAAACCCTAGCCACAGAAGATGAAACGCCAAAAGGTTTGTGGGCCCCGATGTGGTTAGTTGATATGTCAACTTCCCAAGGGCATTACTTTTGCATACGATCTCTGTTTGGGGCACTCGATAGCCCGTCAAAAAGGTCTAGTCGAGAAGTACACAATTCGAATAGCCCAGTACTTGCCTTTGGCTATCTACTGGGCACTGTCACACCAAAAAAACATCATTTAAAGCCTCAAAACGATCCTGGAAGTTCAGGACCTGAACAAACCATAAAAAACTGCCAAGATGGACACTGTGTTTTGAGCCAGTGGAATAGGTGGGACCAACAAAACAGAAATCAGCGATCCCATGAACTACCCTTTCTCTCAAACTGAAAGTATTCAAAGAGGATTGAAAAGTTGGCACGAGTGTTGGAGTGTAAATATTTGATGAAAAGTTGGCACAAGTGCTGGAGTGTAAAATTTGATGAAGCAGATCAAATAACAAAAGCCATTGTCAAACTACTAAGGTGTAGAATCTTCAGCCAGCCCTGTTATCATACTAGGGGCTGAAAAAAAGGCATCCTAAGCTGTATGAGTTGATCCATCCCCGTTATCCCACTTGTGGTGGAAAAAGACCTCCTAAACAGTAGGGGTTCATCATTATACAAGAAGTTTTATCTTTCCCCTTCCAGCAGCTTCCCTTCTTCACCGAGCTAATTTGGAGAGGGGCCAGGCCAGCAGGACCGCTATGAATGAACTCTAAACTGATAGACCATGATGACCAAAAATCCATTAGTGTCCGGTGCAGACCTCTCAAGACACAATGAGAACATGGATGCCTGATAAGCATGAAGTTACATTTAAGCCCTGACTTTTGGGAGCTCAAAATCAAAATAAAAAACCTTTCATGGAACCACCTGTCCTGGCGGGCTCCATGATCCCCCAGGGTAAAATGCTAAGCCTAGTTGTGACAATGGGACCACAAGGTAAATGTCGTTATATTGAGTAGCAAAAACAAATTCTCGGCCCTCCAACGCAAACAAATTCCCACTATCCCCTCCTTTCAGAATTTCTCAGGTGCTATTTATTTAATTTTCATGTAGGAACATGGCAAAATCCATTCTTCTGACAAAATTGGAAAGGACATTGCTTAAACATCACTAAAGCAATAACAATAACACAGGATTGGATTCTAGACTGACAGAAGGATACAAATATATTAAAAAAACCTTTCACAACTACACATTTATCAAGATTGAAATGCTTGACCTTCAGGGCTAGAAAGATCTCGTCCTGTCGCTGGAACTCTGCAAGCACCGCAAGAAGATCGGACTTCAAGAGCCTGGCCACATGGGTCTTCATGAACTTTTGAACCCGTTCATTGTCCTTCTTCAATCTCTTCAATTCCTTCACAACGAGCAACCCTTCTCTGCCCATTATTTTCTTTTTGCCTCTCCACAGGGAAAGAGTCGGAATGCCCGAAGATGATGATGAGAATGGTCTGCATGTCTGAGCGTTTAACCCACTTCCTCCCGAAACCTCTGTCAAAAATGGAGGTTTTACCCGATTATTTTCGTTAAAGTTCTGCTCAGGATTGATACCCACGTCCAAAACACGTACAAGGCTCCTTCCAGATAAAAATTTTAATAAAACGGACCGGGAGCTTGACCTGAAAACTGCACGGGTAGCCATCCCAACAAATTCATGGAAATTAAGACTGATATGTATTGCCTCAAACCCCTTGCTAAATCCGTTGGCACTAACAGCAATATTGATCTTCGTCACACTTTTCTCGTTCACCTCTGTTTACATAAATATTTGTACTCTACGAGATGTGTATGGGAAAGGGTGTTGAAGAAGGAGGTCCTTGTTAGTCCTGCAGAAGGCGTAAAGGGATTATAGCGATTCATAATTTGTTGACTTCATATTAATATGTTTTTTGACTATAAATTTTGGCATCATCTTTATTGTTCGAACTAGAGAACTAAAAACATTATTTTTTATATAATAAAAAATATCTCATATGTCATCATTTCATTGGAGAATAGATTCGAAGTCTTATTGTTGCTATTCTCAATGTTTTAAATATTTAGATATCCAAAGTTTTGAGCATCGACGCTCTTTTTTTATTTTTTTATTTTTATTGAAATGTTTACATACCGAAATTTTAAGCATCGACATTTATTTATTTTTTTAATTGAAATGTTTACATACCGAAAGTTTTGAGCATTGACACTCTTTTTGAGGTATTTGAATAGGCCTGACAACTTAAATGTTTACATAGCACGAGGCCCTTAAACAAGTCTGATAGCCTTAAATGTTTACTTAAATAGGCATGTCACAGTACATTTTTCCTCAAATTTTTCCATAAAATGTTGCAGTGAATTTGGACAATATTATTGTCCACCGCCACTCGCATAGCCATCATATGTTTCATACTTCTTCTATGCTTGGAATGCAATTTAGTCATCATTGAAGATACATATATTGTTTATTGGTTCACTAGTTGTTGCTTGTTCGTTGGTTCGTCGGTTGTTGTTTGTTGTTGTTTGGTTCAGCTTTGCAAGGTTGAGGTCTTGCACCTGCAGTTGGACCTGTTGGTGCTTGTTGTTTGATTTTGTTTGCTTCAGCTTTGCAAGGTTGGAGACCTGCACCCGCAGTTGGAGTTGTTTTTTCACTTTGCAGAGTTCAAGTCTTGCACCCGCAATTGGACCTGTGATTCTATTGTTCATCGTTGACGAGTAAGTTTCAATACCATGGTTTCATTCGTATTCATTGTTTGTTGTTTATGGTTTACAGTTTGCAAGTAAGAAAGTTTAAGTATTTCCACTCGCATGGTCATCATATGTTTCATATTTCTTCTATGCTTGGAATGCAATTTAGTCATCATTGAAGATACATATATTCTTTACTGGTTCATTGGTTGTTGCTTGTTCATTGGTTCATTGGTTGTTGTTTCTTGTTGTTTGGTTCAATTTTGTAGGGTTGAAGTCATGCACCTGCAGTTGGACTTGTTCGTACTTGCTCACTGGTTTGTTGCTTGTTGCTTGCTTTTGTTTGCTTCGACTTTGCAAGGTTGGGGTCCTGCACCGGCAGTTGGAGCTGTTTTTTGCACTTTAGAGGGTTCAAGTCATGCACCTGCAATTGGGCATGTGATTATGTCGTTCATCATTGACGAGTAAGCTTCAATACCATAGTTTCATTTGTATTCATTGTTTAATGTTTATTATTTGCAGTTTGCAAGTAAGAATGTTTAAGTATTTATTCATCATTCTTATACTGCAGACTTTCCATAGAGGTTGGCATATATTTTTCTCCTACTCTTAAATTTTCCTCCAATTTTTTCCCTAGGTTCTGCACCATGTGCATGCCAATGTCATATGCACAACATTGGCTGTCATTTTTTCTAGCATTACAAATCCCGGTCCTTTGTCGTATGTGACAAAGTGGAAAACTAACACCTCAATTGAATAAGGAATTCTTTAGCCTTCACACCTTGCCCTCAATGATATTCTCAGCTTGCCCGGGAATGAGTACCTACCTATCGTATACGGGAATCGAACCCGTGTCTTTCACATGAAAAAGACAATGTCAAGCTTGTTGCCTTTGCATAATGTTCTTGTAGAAGAAAACTGCAGGTAGGTGTAGAAGGGCTAGGTGTGGTACAACGGTAGCTAAGCTGCAACAAAATTGCACACCATTGTCAAGCATTATCCATCTTTGTCGGTGACATATTTCAGTAAGTTATAAAGAAAAAAGTTCCAGGACCTAGAATGCAAATCTTGGGTAGTTCTAGGACCTCTTATTGCACTTTGCAGGGTTGAAATCCTGCACTCACAATTGGACCTATGATTATGGCGTTCATCATTGACAAGTAAGTTTTGATACCATAGTTTCATTCGTATTTGTTCTTTACTGTTTACTATTTACAGTTTTCTAATAAGAATGTTTAGGTATTTATTCATCACTCCTATGCTGCAGACTTTCCATAGAGGTTGGCATATCTTTCCCTCGTGCTCTTAAATTTTGCTCCAATTTTTTCTCCAAACTCTGAACCATACCTACATGCCTTTGCAAAATGTAGAAGAAAAAGATGTTGAGATGGTGCTAGCAAGAGTAGTTTTTCGTGGATTGCAAATTGCAATATTCAATCTCTATGTCGCTCTGCGTGCAACATTGCTAATATAATGAATGTTTTTTCAAATGCATTACACCATTTACATCTGAACGAAACCATTATCATTCTAGGAGACTTCAGTGTTGACATGCTACAAAATAGTGTCATAACAAAAGAATTGGAAAACTACATGTGCAATTACAATCTTCGCTTTCTTTTGGTTAAGATAAAACATGTACAGAATGCACTTATTGACCATATATGGTCAAATGTGTTCATATCACAATACACCCTCTTTATCTTATACACAAACTAGTCTAACCATGATACAATTTGTCTTGTACTTAAATTATGAAATATACATCAAACATATTACAAAATTATATTTCCATGTCTCAAAGCATATCTCGATACTTTGTTGCACAAAACCAAATCATTCAGCTAGGATCATCCAACTTTTTAATATTTTTTGGCTTGTAATATATTTTGGCCTGGAAAAATTCTATATAACCACAACCATGGATCAAGAAAAACAAAGGTTTATGCTTCTAACTCTATCTTTTATTCTATTCATTTTATTATCATTTACTGTATGTACATATTACTTGTTTTCCCTTACATACAACCTTACATTCATGTTCATTGTATTTTGTGCGTTCCCACATTGAAACAAATAGAATAATTGGAGAAGATGAAGGACTCTTAACCAAAAAAGTAGAAGAGGAGATACAAAGTTGCATGCTTCTACTCTTATTTCATATTCCATTGTTTTGTATTTCATTTATTGTATGTATATTTATTCTACTCATTTGCACCTAATTTATTGTATGTAGGTACTACATATCTTCCTACATAATAACTTATCTTCATGTCAACTGTATTTTATGTGTTGTTATATTGAAATAAATAGAACTGTATTTATTTTTTTACATGTCTTTCTACATACCAACTTACCTTCATGTCCATTGTATTTTCTGCATTGCTACATTGAAAGAAACAAATTAGTTGGACAAGAGAATGAAATCTTATATGCCACAGCAAAGGAAGCTGAAGTACAATCTTTGAAAAGGTATACCAATTGTGATAGTAAATAAAACACACAAAACGAGTAGGTGGATAAAATATTGGACTAGAAAACGATGATTTGGCAACAATTGGCCTTTGTTGAGACTTCCGGCTTCCGAAAATTGCCCTCCCCTTTTATATTTTCCCACTCTCTATTATCCCCTTTTTTCCCTCTTTTATACTTAACCGAATTCCCCTTTCTTTTTCCCCTCTACATTCCCTTTCCGGTTGCTTTACTTAGTCGTTTTTTCCGAAAATGTTTAGGTGTACGGGTTGGCGGACTCACAGGTTCACATTTCTACTCATGCTTCTATATCACAAGTCCGACTGACCTCTTCCTCATTCCATACTTAGCCACTTTTTCGATTGCAGGTTCCCGGAATGGCAGGCTCAAAATTGTGCTTCTATTGTTCTGTGTCCTGCAAACAGAACCCGGAGTTCCACGATATACAAATTGACAGCGGGACTCCCAGGCTTGCGGGCTCAAGATTGCATTTCTATTCTTCTGTGACCTACAAACAACTTCTAGAGTTCCACGGTATACAGATTGGTCGTCGGACTCCCCCATCATGCCCTGTTTCGTGTTACACATTTTTGCACTCAAAAATTCCGAGACATACAATTTGACCGTCGGGTCCTCACATTTCCTGAGTATCCCTTGACACCCTATTTCATACTCCATCTCCTTCGAGCCTATATGTGTGATCCGAATGGATCTTTTAAACGACAATGGTTGAGTTATTTAACATGTGTTAATTAAACATTTAGGAAGTTGAATGAAAGAGGAAGAATTATAGAAGAAACATATCGGCCATATAAACATGTACAGATCTGGAAATAAACATGAAGAACAACAAACCATAAAACACCAAAATGATAATGGAGTTCGGCAATCTCGCCTATGTCTTTGGGCCTTTGTCTTAGTGGGTGAGGCTTTCTTATTTTTGTTCAAAGCTTTAAAAGTACATCACAATAGTGCCAAAAAGGTTATAAACCGATATGGTCTTGTTCTACCAGATCTTTGGAACCCAACAAAACTGACGACACTGAAATCAGATGACCAGAGCTCCCAGAAATGGCCCGCAAAGGTGCTCTCCTCAACATCTTCCCTGCATAAAATGGCTTTAGCTTGGAAAATCTTCAGCATAAACCTTCTCTGAACCTCCTTCATGGCTTCAAGAAGCCCTAGTTTATATAGTTCTGAAGTTGGTAATCATGTCCCAACTTGCCCCCAAGATCTGGCCTCAAAAAGGGCCCAATATCCCCCAAAAAAGACCAAAAATCCACCAATCTACTGATAAAATCAATTAAAAATCATATTGTATAGTAATAAAACCTACATTTGAGAAATATTAGGGCGCAACCCCTTACTTGTTGGCCCCTGGTCATATGGAGGATCTCCATGTGGCCCTGGCTATTCGGGCGTGCTGACCCACTGCTATCTCAGCCCTGGTCTTATGGTGCAAGGCCATGTGGCCAAGTGCTTCACACTCCACGCGCTATAATGTAGTTAGAGCCCCCGATATCCAGCCCACAGTTAGGTCCTTAGTCGGTGGGCTAGCCCGACTGACCAGGGCCTAAACCCTACCTTTGTGCCAAAACTTAAATGCAGGGTCTGGGTTGTATGGTGGTGGTTGTATGTTAAGACTTACGACCGGGGGCTAGTTCCCAATGGTCATATGCACGCCATGGTAAAGGGAAAGGTCACATGTTACTGGTCATATTGTCGAGGGCCAACCCTTTTTCGCCCGAATTTTCAACATTTAACACTTTAAATACAATGTTTGCCCCTTGTATAACAAGTAACATATGCGGGCGAGCTAGCTAGCCCGACCCTGCCAAACCCTTAGCTCAGTCGGAGGTCACAAGGTCGACTCCCCCAGACCATAAACTTTTACTAAAATAGAACAACCAATGAATGGGTGCCACATGGCACCGTACCATACACCGAGAGTACTACCACATGTCAGCGCCCGATTTAGCCATATATGTCAGCCACTTGTCTATCATGTCACATGCCACTGTACCTGCCACGTAAGCATCGTACGGATGTGCCACGTGTCACCCTTGCAGTGGTGACATGTGTCACTCCCTGATTGGTCGACCTGTCCGACACGTCAGCAGTCTATATGCCCAGTCACCCTGCCACGTGTCAGTCCATACGCCCAGTCTGCACACTGAACCTTGCCATGTGTACCTTGCCACATCAGTCGTATGACCTGTATAGTCAACTGCCATGTGGCACTATACGGACTATACAGTCATCATTTTTTTGCTTGTTTGGCCAAATGAACAGACTATGATATCTGGAGCATATGATGTATGTTTGAGCCCTTTCAAGTTGCGTTGGGTTCGTATTGACCAAGCCTATGCATAAGTCCGTTTTGAAGAGATTCTAAGCACTTTGATTTTTAGTCCTTTATGAGCCCTATCTGGCTCCTGGATCCAATTATGGATCACACCTCCCCACTAAAGACCTTTTGGTCCCCAAAAGGCTACTGACTAGTCATCAAGTTCAGGATAGGCCACCCGACTTGTTCCTTGTCTTTGAATTCTGTCCTGTGCACCTGTCTCATCAAGATCAACTATAAAACAATCATGATAACTGACAGCATATTGTTAGCCATTTGTATCCTGTCACATCTTACTGAAGCCACTATCATCCATGTAGACAACATTACTAATGATAGCATAAAAAATATGGATGCAATTGAGCTGATATGTTTGTAATATTTGCACGACATTAGCTTATCTTGACACAAAGTGTGATTGATTTTTCATTCTACAATCATCTCTTATTCTTGCTTAAGATCGATTACTTGACTTGAAACAATTATAGGTGTGTTTCTTGCTTGAGTTGCCTTTCTTAATTGTTCCAGAGTTTGAAGAGATTTATTTGCCTTTAAATGATGAGCATGAACCACATATTCTTGACCTGCCTTGGTTAAGTTATATTGATTCATTTCCTTGTAGAAGATTTCTTTACGATCATACAAGTAAGGACTGCCTGAGACCATTCCACTTTCACTTAGTGGCACCACATCACATGTTACCTCGTCCACAAACTTAGATGAAATTGCAAATTTTAATGTGCATTGCTTTGTTATGTGCAATTGATTATTGTTGCTTATCCATTTAAGTGTGTAAGGCTTATGATGCATCTATGTTTTTAATCCCAATTGCTTAACCAATTCCTCTGAAATTAAGTTAGATTGAGATCCACTATCTATCAATGTGTTAGCCTTATTATGTCGCATTATGACCCTTATGTGAAACAATTTACTCCTAACATCGAATCCATCGCTAATTTTACATGTCAAACCAACCAATGAAACTTTAGATTCATCACCTGAATCTGATCCCAAGTTTGTTGGTCGTGTTGTTGTTGCAAGTGTTTGCCTCCCTTTCCTTTATTTGAACCACTTTGGTCTCTTCTCGGGATGCAATTTCCAACAACGGTCCTCATCATGCCCCTCTTTCTTGCAATGCTTGCAAGAGGGCTTCTCTTCCTTTCTTGGCACCGAATTTGCCTTCTTGCCATGCCACTTGCTTTTGTCCTCTTTCCTTGAAGATGATTCCCCTGATACACCAACTCATGTTTTCCCTGCTTCAATGTATGTCGCTTGAACATAAACTCCATCAATATTAGTAGGTCCAAACATGAATACAGTTTTACGTATATGTGCACGTAAACCTCATCTATACTTCATAAGAGTTTCTTGGGTGTGTAAAGGAATATCTAACATCAATGCCATTTTATGAAATCCATCTGTATATTCTTGCATTGTTTGTCCTTTTCTTAGTTTAAGAGCTTGTCATTCAATTAACACTTTCTCTTTATAACCCAAAGGATAGAATTGCTTTCTAAGTGCAGAAATAAAACTTTTCCATGATGGAAATACATTACCCTTGTTGCATGCCATTTTGCAACTTGCTTTGCCACCAAATGAGTGTTGTGCCTGCAAGTCTAAGTGATACCAACTTGATCTGAGTTGCCTCATCCTTGATTTGTTGCACACTGCAATAAACCTCCATCTGTCTGACCCAATTGTCAAGTCTCTCTGCATTAACTTCACCATCATACATGGGTAATTCAAATTTAACATCAAGTTTTAGTAAAGACATTTCATTCTTATGTTTATGAACATGTTTCTTTGCAGTGGATTTAGAACTTGAACTTGAAGAAGAAGGAGAAGAAGGAGGTGAAGGAGGAATTTGAGGAGGATCCTCTCCTTCTTCACGTTTTCCCTTTGAAGATTCAGCCTCTTCTATTCCAAGTAATCCTCATACAAAACCTTCATCATTTCCGACATGACAAAGAAATTTTTTTGAAACTCTTTCTCATCCTGAGAAAGTCCCTCTTCTAATGCCATCTTCTCGCTTTGAGAAGTTCTCTTTCTCAATCCAATCAATGGATTCTCTTCAACAAGCTCGCCTTCACCACGATGTAGCTTTTCTCTGGTTAACATGCAAAACTCAAATCCAAACGTCAACTAGCTCTGATACCACTTGATCTGAATGGATCTTTTAAACGACAATGGTTGAGTTATTTAGCATGTGTTAATTAAACATTTAGGAAGCTGAATGAAAGAGGAATAATTATAGAAGAGACATAGCAACCATATAAACATGTACAGATCTGGAAATAAACATGAAGAACAACAAACCATAAAACACCAAAATGATAACGGAGTTCGGCAATCTCGCCTACGTCTCCAGGCCTTTGTCTCAGTGGGCGAGGCTTTCTTATTTATGTTCAAAGCTTTAAAAGTACACCACAGTAGTGCCAAAAAGGTTATAAACTGATCTGGTCTTGTTCTACCAGATCTCTGAAACCCAACAAAACTAACGGCATTGAAATCGGATAACCGAAGCTCCTAGAAATGGCCCGCAAAGGTGCTCTCCTCAACAACTTCCCTGCATAAAAATGGATTTGGCTTGGAAAATATTCAGCATAAACCTACTCTGAACCTCCTTCTTGGCTTCAAGAAGCCTGGTTTATATAGATCTGAAGTTGGTAACCATCTCCCATCTTCCCCCCAAGATTTGGCCTAAAAAAGGGCCCAATATCCCCCCAAAAAGACCAAAATCCCACCAATTTGTTGATAAAATCAATTAAAAACCATATTGTATAGTAATAAAACCCACATTTGAGAAATATTAGGGCGCAACCCCTTACTCGTCGGCCCCTGGTCGTATGGAGGGTGTCCATGTGGCCCTGGCTATTAGGGCGCATTGGCCCCCTACTATCTCAGCCCTGGTCTTATGGTGCAAGGCCATGTGGCCAAGTGCTTCACGTTCCATGCGCTATAATGTAGTTAGAGCCCTCGATATCTAGCCCATGGTTAGGACCTTGGTCGACGGGCTAGCCCGATCGACCGGGGCCTAAACCCTACCTCTACGCCAAAACTTAAATGTAGGGTCCAGGTCATATGGCGATGGTTATATGTTAAGACTTGCAACCAAGGGATATTTCCCAATGGTCATCCATGCGCCATGGTAAAGGGAAAGGTCACATGTTACTGGTCATATTGTCGAGGGCTGGGGCTAGGCACCAGCCCTTTTCCGTCCGAATTTTCAACATTTAACACTTTAAATACAATGTTTTCCCCTTGTATAACAAGTAACATATGCGGGCGGGTTGGCTAGCCCAGCCCTGCCAAACCCTTAGCTCGGTCAGAGGTCACACAGTCGACTCCCCCAAAACATAAACTTTTACCAAAACACAACAACCAATAAATGGGTGCCACGTGGCAACCCATGCTTAGCCCACGTGGCACCGTTCCATACGTCGAGAGTACTACCACGTGTCAGCGCCCGATTCATCCATGTCTTCCAGCCATGTGTCTGCCACATCACAGCCAGTGTAGCTGCCACACAAGCGTCATACAGATGTGCCACATGTCACCCTTGCAGTGGTGACACGTGTCACTCCCTGATTGGTCCACTTGTCCAACACATCAACAGTCCGTACCCCAGTCACCCTGCCACATGTCAGTCTATATGCCCAGTCAGCACACTGAACCCTGCCACGTGTACCTTGCCACGTTAGTTGTACAGTCATACGACCTGTATAGTCAGCTGCCACATGGCATTGTATGGACTATACAATCATCATTTTTTTGTCTGTTTGGCCAAATGAACAGACTGTGATATCTGAAGCATATGACATTCGTTTGAGCCTGTTCAAGTTGTGTTGGGTTCGTATCAATGAGACTTATGCACACGTCCATTTTTAAGATATTCTGAGCACTTTTATTTTTAGGCCTTTTTGAGCCCTATCTGGCTCCTGGATCCAATTCTGGATCAATGTGACATCCAGAACAATTATGAACAATATACAATGCATATGTTTATTTAGTCATTTTGATGTTCATGTACACATGCTTGCATCATAAAAAGTTGGACGAGTGACATGGGCATGAGTATTCAATCATCGCAAACATCAACAGAATGACAAGGCCAAAGGTAAAGATTCATACATTGTGTTATTTCTATGCTTGCCAAACAAATATCCTGAGCTATTTATTCATCTATATCATGATAAATATGTTGATTTCATCTGCAACACATGCTTTGCAGTTCACAAGAAGTATCGACGAGCTCAAGTGAAACGCCCAACATAGTGCAAGCTTTGCAGACTAAGAGGTATGGTTACAAAACTCTCATCTGCATACTTCATCCAAGTTGTGCGTCTACTTATACATTTATGCCAAAAAAAAGAAAACAAAAAAATGATGTAGACTGCCATTCACGTAACTTTTTTTGTTCATAAAATGTCACCAGGTCTAAACTTATAACACCCAATATACTATCTATAGAAGGCTTGAATAGTCGTCGAACTAGACAAGTGTTCATCGGGGACATAATGGTCGTGTATAGAACCTACTTAGACAATACAAACAAAATTAGATTCATTGTGCGCCCTGACGTGACAGAAAATGAAGCCATGATGATAGTCACACTGACTATCCCTACACAACTTGTACATAAACATGCAAAAAAGATCTTGCCAGGTAATGGGATATCCATTAGAAATTTTAATATATTCTCGAAAACAGTGTATGACCATGGTGATTGTGATCGGATTATATCGCTCAACGAAAAAAGTATTGTGGAAAAAGTTCCCACTATTTGTTCAGAATATCGTTTCGTATCGAACACAACAATCAACCAACTTGCACAGAGCAACGACACTTACCCAATCAGAACCATTGGTGCAGCTGTCACACTCACGAGAAAAGTTGGCTCGCAACACATTCTCCATATAAAAGATGGAGAATTAGACAATGACAAGGCAATGGTATCGTTCTCCATATCCAGTTTTGTCCTTTACTTTCACATGCTCATATATCTCAATTATGTTACACAACTATTACACTGTTCCATGTTGCAGTTGCAATTGTTCGACACCTATTCAAATTTATTTACCTCAATGGAACAACAATTGCATAAAGGGCAATTTCCACTTATGCTCTTCAAAAATATAACAAAGAAAAGAGATGTTAAAGAAATGATCTTTCGCACAACCCCAACAACATTTGTAACAGAATTGCGAATAGACATAGTACATGATTTCAAGAAACTAACTAGCTCGACAATTGTTGTGCGTATACATCTACAATTCCATCCACACTTTGCTCATAAAAATTGCCTTGAACAATTTTCTGCAGCTTTTTTGTTGTAGAGTTGTATATTATATTGTTCAATATATTAACTATTATGCTCACGTGCACAGGTTGAGGGTGTTTTGGTTACAACGAATGCATACTCGACCCCCTTCGAGCTTGTATGTTCCAAATGCAACTCCCTTACTTTTGCCTTTGCTTTCATAAATGATGGCACAATTGATTGCCTACGATCCAGTAAAAATATTCCCTTACATATATAGACATTGCCTCAACGCTGCCATCCGAACCCTCAACAACACAATTGTACATTGTACAATTAGACAACCTCGGTTACAAGATGTTCTTCCTGGGTTAGCAGAATTGCTATATGAAGTATACCTACAGAAAAAGGAAAACAATGCCTACATGTTACGCGACTTTCGCGTCCATAGCAAACTTACATTAAATGAGGACAATGCCATATTGCATATCGACTGAACCAAAAAAGAAAATTTCCATATCAAGCGTTGACAAGAAATGAAACAATCTCATTTGTATCTATCCATGCTACCTAATGAGGATATGAATAGATTTTTGTAGTGCCATGGCAAATTGAACTGGAAACACATAAGATTGTTCAATCTGGGAATGAGAAGCATGAGGAAAAACCTCATACAAAGTATCCAACTGTGAATAAATCAAGTCCATCATTTGAGCCGTCAAATTGGCTTGCTTCTCTGAACAGAACCATCGTGCATTTTCAATAATATTACAAATTTGGCATTGTTCGAACTCCATTAAGTTAAATGTTGACACTCTTTTCCAGAACTAGTAATGCTAGAACATTGTCAGGTCAACGTGATCTTGGTTCATAGTACTATCAGAAGCAAATGTTCATAGTGATCTTGGTTCACAGTAATATAGTAATCGACAAATTTATTGGTGCCCATTTGGGGATTTGGTTATAGATGGGATACAATGCCCAATCTCTGCTGATTTTTTCTTGTCTTGTGTTTGACAGAGTTTTGTTCATGTGGTTTCGTACTGTAGTTCAAGGTTCTCATGGGTCTGGTTTTTGAATTATGGTTGGATGATAGATTCAAGATCTTAGCGGTTTTTCTATTATCTTAAAGAATATACAAGACATGCTTTGCCTTTTAATGTAAGCTCTGTGAAGCAAATGTAATATGTAGTTTATTTTAGCACTTTTACTTGGTCAATGAAATTACCAAAATTCTTCTTCAGAAATATTTTGAAATAAAAGGATATATGCTAGGTGAAGTCCAATGGAACTATGATATCAACCACACAAAATTAAAATTAAAATTCATCGTTGTTATACTTATAGTGAAGTTGACAGTACAATAATTTTACTTGAACATCCCAAAATTGATTTTTCTATAGCTTTTCAATGCTTCTCCTTCTCTTATGCAAACACATCCTGGAAAGTATAACCATGACTCACTTTCTCTATTCCTTGATTGAAGAGCCTATTCACATGTCTAATGCACTTCATATTTATTGTTAAGACCATCAATGGGGCTTTGTTAAGACCAATTCCCGCTTCCGAAAATTTCCCTCCCCTTTCTCTTTCCCCTGTACTTTCCCTTTCTGGTTACTTAGTCATTTTTCGGAAAATGTTTAAGTGCATGGGTTGGGGGATTCACGCGTTCATATTTCCACTGATGCTTTTATATCACGAGTCTGATCAAACGCTTCACCGTTCCATACTCAACAACTTTTTCGATCACGGGTTGCCGGCTAGGCTGGCCCAACATTGTGCTTCCATTTTTCCGCCCCCTGCAAACAACACCCAGACTTCCCGGATATACAAATTGACAACCAAATTCCCCTTTCTTTTTCTCCTTTATTTCCCTTTCTGGTTACTTAGTCGTTTTTCTGAATATGTCTCATGCTTTTATATCACGAGTCCGACCGACCGCTTCCCCATTCCATACTTGGCCACTTTTTCCATCGCTGGTTCCTAGGCAGGCTTGCTCAACATTGCGCTTCCATTGTTCCGCGACCTACAAACAACACCCATATTTTCGCAATATACAAATTGACCGCCGAAGCCCGTCATCATGCCATGTTCCGTGTTACACATTTTGCAGTCAAAAGTTCGGGGACATACAATTTGACCATCGGGCCCTCACGTCTCCTGAGTATAACTTGTGACCCTATTTTGAAGCCTGACTGACCGCTTTCCATACTTGTCCATTTATTGGAATCTCTTTCGCAGGTGGTCGGGTTGGCGGGTTCATGAAATGTCCAATGCTTAATCACTCTTCGCCATCCCCGCCACCTTCGCACTTCTTTCTAGATATGCAATTATTAAGCTTTAATGCTAATAGATCATCATGTAGGAACCGTTAAGATTGTCATTAATGTCCGAAAGGATGGAGGAGATCTACCATTAATACAAATTAAACCAAGATTGTTCGGTTGGCGGCTTCATGAAATCTCCAATCCTTAATCGCTCTTCGTCGTCCCCGCCACCTCCGCACTTTTTTTCTAAGTATGCAATTAGTAAGCTTTAATGGTAACAACTCATTATGCAGGAACCGTAGAAATTGTCATTAATCAACGAAAGGCTCGAGGAGATCTCCCATTCACACACATTGAACCAAGATTTGCAAAGGGTTATATTGTCCCTTCCGAGTTTTTATTTCAAACATCATCTAGAGCAAACAAACGTTCTCGTAAACTTATGGTAGCAGCTCAACAACAGTTATGTCCAGATACAGTGAACACCTTCAGGCGTGATGACCATAACTTCTAGTGGTCCAGGGCATATTCTTACTACTCATCTCCTTCCACCCAGAACAAAGTAATTTGGAACTCTGGAATTGCTCGTGCAGGCTGTGTTCTTGAAGTTTTTGACTGTAAGGAGGTGGTCTCTTGGTGTGTCGATATATATATTTCAAGCCAAATAATTATTCCACTGCGGGACCACTCTCTTGTTTCTTTGTCACCTCAAGTCTTCCATAAGATGTTAAGATTGCCAAATCCAACATTGACCTTTAGAGGAGAAGACTGCAAGTAGTTCCTAAAAAAGCATGATAATGGGTTGGACCTCTTACCCAAGTTCCTGGAAGACCCGATGACAGTTCTTGAAGATATCACAAGGTTGCAGGTTAGTTCGTTTGGAAATCCATTCCGGGAAATTGCCTGGTTGTTTACAAGAATAACGGGACAAGAATCCACAACAAGCATTTCCCACATGATTTTTTATATTTTGTATTTCACAGTCAAGGAACAAGCCATTTTTTATTGGGGGAAGCTAATTTCCATTGAAATTTGTTCCCAATTTTCACGATTCAAAGAGGAGAAGAAATTTTATATGTCATCCTACTTGGTTTTTGCGATAGAGCATTGCTGTCTGTTTCCAAAACTGTCTGTGTCCAAAAAGGTAAACCGTGAATTCAACCCAGTAACCTTCTGGTACCAGGCCTTGTTGAGGCATAATGATCTAGGTGGATATCGGTGGCCACCCACCTTTTCCGACTGGCTCAAAACAGTTTTCTGGCAATTTTGGCAATTTACTATTTTTAGCAGGTTTTAACTTCCGGGGCCATTT
>JZKD02S2154372.1:49872-108453 GCA_000966675.3 Picea glauca
GAGACTAGGAGGTATAATTATAACTAATGGCCTAAAGCCGACATAAATAAAATAACATTACTAATATAATATGCCCCAATTAAGGGGTAATGAGCCAATATTAGGGCTTAACATAAATGAAAGGTAGTGCAAAAGCAAATAAATTCTTAAACTTCTGGCTTAATAGCAAAATTGTTTTTTTAAAGGAGAAAAATGGAAAAGAAGACAGTGCACATGGATGTGTTGGTGTACTGGACAATGTTCAATTAGTATTGTTGATCTCCAAGGGTATTCAAGTCTTGAAAAGACGACGAGCAAGATAAATCCTCTTGTTTTTTTTAAGCGATTAAATGGACTAGGATAAATTTTCATCATACACAGAATTAAAACAAAACTTGAGAATGGAGAAGGTTTCTTAAGTAAACAATCACAAGGAAAGAAAGGTCCGGGAAAGGACTAGGTTGTGTTATATTCAATATTCGCTATATGATACAAAATTTACAAATCATAGCATAGAAGTCAAAATATAATTTGGTAGAATGAAAGTAAATTGCAACAAATGCATAGAACTTAACATGATATTTCATTGAAAAATCATTAACAATGGATAGAGACTTGAAAATTTAGATTGAGACTGGAAATCTAAAAAATCACTAGCCATCTATGCCAAATGAGTTGTTCGACAATGTCAAAAAATATACAATTGTCTTTTAAATAATGTATGTTTTGTTGATTGTATTTAAGTGGTTGACTATGCATTTGGAAAATTATACTAAGATCATAACATCTTTATGGCAAGATGCCAGAGCAAGGCTAGGGAAACAAAAGTTTGGGTAAGAAATGATACAAAAAGTACATGTTTGTATTAAATCTTTGTGTTGTGAGGAAGTGAACGTGTGCAGAGAAAAAGGACATTCACAAAGTTGTCAAAGCTTCACACATAAAAGCCACTAAGATTGGCGCATAAAAGCCAGTAAAAATGATTGTGTGCAAGCTAGGATCTACGAAAAGCAAATCAATTAAAGTCGTCTGCACAAGACATCACATTTAGCATATAGCTATGCAGAAATAAGTTAATATATTCTATATAAATCAATATATAGAATTAGTAATATATAATATTTTTGGCAATATTAATGTGAAACATTAATAATTTATAATATTTTGAAATTTTATTTAATATAACTAATTTAAAAAATCTTAAGAAATAATTGTTTTAAAAATTCCATATCTACATTTAACAAGTAAAAACATCTGGCATAGAACTTAGTAAAATGAAGTATGCAGAAGTGAAGATCTAGAGGAAACAATGTAACATGTGTGGACATTGGGATGAGGCGGAAGCCATGTAAACTGTGCAGATGCTAGGATGTGTGGGAAACAATGTAAAGTGTGTGCAAGTTAGATTTTGCGGAAAGAAAATAGAGTAGAGTTCCCCACACAACATATGCTCCTTTTGCACAACGTTGAAATTGAGAATACGATATCACAAATTGGTTATCGTTATGTCTGCTTCTTTAACCAAAGCTCAGAGAAGACCATTTGTAGAGGAATGAAGAGATGAAAGACAATGGAAAAGCAGAGGAATTTTGAAACTTCGAATTTAAAAGGAAAATTTCTTTTGTAAACGAGAAGAATGGAAAAGAAGACAATGTACAGGGAAAGGGTTGATCTATTGGACAATGTTCAATGAGTATTGATCATATTCAATTAGTCTTAAAAAGAAACCGAGCAGGATAAATCCTACTGCATTTTTTAAAACAATTAAATGGAGCAGGATAAATTCTCATCATAGTTAGAATTAAAACAAAACCTAACAATGGAGCACATTGCTTAAGTAAACATTCAGAAGAAAATAAATCCCTGGGAAAGGACCATGCACTATTCTATCGAGTTTTCACAATATGATACAAAATTTACAAATCATAGCATAAAGATCAAAATATCATTTCGTAGAATGAAAGTGAATGGCCACATATGCAAAAAAACTTGATATTTCATTGAAAAATCATAAAGAGTGAACACAAACTTGAAAATTCTATTTGAAACTCAAAGTCTAGAAAATCACTAGCCATGTATGCCAAAACAGTTCTTTGGCAAGGTAAAAAAATATACAATTGTCCTTACAATAATCTCTGTAAATTCCAAAACAATTATTCGACAAACTCAAAATATATACAATTGTCTTTTAAATAATGTTTGTAAAAAGTAAAGGAGTTTGTCCAAATGGACTGGGATTAGGGCTCTCATGGAACATAAAATAAAAGAAAGGCCTGGAATAAATAAAGAAAGATAGTTAGAAACGGGTGTTAGGTTTTGACAGGACATATAACAAGCAATTATGAGGTATTACCAAGTGAGCAAAAAAAAGAATAGCAAAAGCAAATGTGATGGTTGTCGGAGTACTTGCCAAGAAGAAAATGTTGTGTTCCTATGGTTTGTCTGTTGTTGGTATGTATCTGCCTTTATAAGAGTTGTTGTTTTCGACTTATGTTGAACTGTCTCTGGTGGTTATTCTGGGTTAACAATCTATTCCAAGGTGTTCTTGACCCAGTGATCAATATAGTCCTTAATTGGTGGGATGGTGATTTATTTCTTAACTCAAAGCACGAAAATATCCTCCTCTACTTATTTGCATTCCACTTGGATTTGATAGATGGCTAAGAAGTGGTCTTCATTGTAATTAACAAAGGTAACAATCCATTGTTTCAGTTCTTCATTAGGAAATTCCTCGAGGACATTGAAGTCGTTAGCTAATGAGGCCTTGATTGTCGCCAAGTGACTATCAAGTTCTTCTTTAGTGTTTATGGTTGAATTCCTGAAAATTTATCGGCCTTGCAGTTGTTTAACAATAACAAATGATTTTAAAATAGCATCTTCTCTCATTTCATTGATTTTTTTGCAAGTGGCAATTGCATCTTGCAACATTTTTACTTGTGCTTCCCAACATGCCTTTATTTGCTTTATTCTTTTGTTTGAGGCTACTCCCTATTGATTCTTTGATAGTCAGTCATAGTAGTGACTCGTGCATTGAATGCATTTAGCTCGTTTTTATAGTAGGATTCATCATGCTGCAAGTCTCTTTGTAAATATTCAGTAAATTTTTTAATCCTTTGTGAAAGATTATGTAGGCTAGTACTATCCTCCCATGCCTATCTAATTAACTTGAGTCGTATGTTAATGTTTTTGGCAACATAACATTTGACTCCATTCAACAATTGAAATGATTTCTTAATTGGCTTTGAGGTTCCCGAAGTACTTAGAGGAGTTTGATCTGCCAAGAGTATGGCCAATGGTTGTGCAAATAGTGGTTTGGGAGTCAATGCCTCCTCAAGATCACTTATTCTCTTCTTCAATTTAATGGTCTGCAACTGCTGGTCTGAAATTGAATAAAAAAAAACATCTCTTGTAGAACGATGTAGTTTCATGAGGGAAAATGGTCCAACTCCTGAGACATCAACCACATACCTTGATTTTTGAACTACCTTTATGTTTTTTACACCGACCTTGCCTATGTGCAGTTTCCTTTCATGCTTGTTGTATTGAGTATTGTGTAGTGTTGAGGACTGTTGCTCAAACAACATTGGTTCTTATTTTGCGAGGTCCCGTGTGATTGCCTGGATTTCAGAAATTCTTTGGTCTACCCAATCGGGTAGCTCTGTACTATCAATCTGCATATCATCAACATCTCCTGGATTTCCTGGATCTTGTGAATTGTCTATATTGGGGTTTTGATTCCTTTGTTGTCGTGAGACTGCATGTGTGTGTTCAAGATTGACATGATGTGGTTGATCGCTTCCATCACCTCCAACACACCTATCATTACTCTCTTCTTCGTTTAGATTTGTTAGGATATTTAAAGACTTAGAAGTTAGTTAAGATCTACTTGGTCTAATGTGTCATTAGGTAAAAGTGTGTTTCTTTAGTATGCATTTGTAGTTAGGAAATCCGATAGTCACGATATGTTCACGACATAGAGTGATCTGATGGTTCATATTCTCCTCGATCTTAATGACTACATTGATTCGTGGCTTAACACCTGATTGGTCTATGATCTCTATTTAAAGAGCATGGAGGGTCATTTGTCGATGATCGATTGTGAGAAACTCTCTTTTAAATTTCTCTGTGATCTTTTTCTTTTGCATTAATAAATTGCTCCAAGTGACCACATTGGTTTGGGTCGTGGATGTTTCCCCGTAGGGGTTTTACCACATCAAAATATCAGTTTGTTGTCTGAGTGGTTACTAAAGGTGTTCCTCCTCTGTCAGAATACCTTTGTTATCGAATATGGTATCATATCACATTTGAAGACCCACTCTCATTGTACATCAAGATCGTGAAGCCGAGTTGCCTCATCTCTGGTGTCTGTCATTTTTCATACATTTATGGGTTGAGAGGATTGTTCCATTATGTATGGAGCGCTCGTTTTAGTCAGGAATTATTTTCATTTCACTCAAAAATGTTTTTGTTTTCCCAAGATACGACCATTTCAGTCATATATGGAGGTATAAAGCCCGAATACGCCCCTTTTAAATTTTTGCAAAGTATTATTTTGGTTTTATTTCGGTTTTTTGTTTTTTGTTTATGGGTTACTACTCTTTTGGATCTGTGTATGTTCTTTGCCCCGAGCCTTGTGCAATCTCGACAAATTAGAAATAGATTGGAAAGGGCACATTTTTCAAGTAAGCTAACTGAGATATAACCCTTATTGTCATTGAGAAGCGATTTTTTTTTTGTGTGTGAAAAACAATTTTTTTATGAGCACGCTCTCCAAGGTCATCTTCAACAACAACAACCCTAATCCACCTTCTAAATAATAGAATATGTTTTGCACTAGCTCACTTGGTTAAAAGTGGTCTTATTAAGTAAGAGGTCTTGAGTTCAAATCTCTTTTTGGTTATTTTTTTGAAAAAGTTCATGCATCAATTGTAAAGTGTATTTCACTTCAATTATAAAAATGAATCGATATAAGTAGCTTTAATATTTTATTTTAAAGTTATTTATTTTGCATGCAACTTTCCTTTATAAAGTAACTTCATTGTAAAAGTGATCCCCGCTTCTTTCTATAAAAGTGGGTCACTTCATAAAGCAACTTATTTGTAAAGGTGAGGTTATTTGGAGGGGTATCACCATGTGGACCAACTTCTACTTGTCACATGGCTCTTTGGTTATTGTTTATGTATTTTTTCAAAAGAGCATAACTTTCACATCTGAAGTCCATTTTCAGTGCCATTTTTTTTAAACAACCTAATTTTTTGAGATCCTTCCATCTAGACCAACAGTTTCAATTTTTAAATCCATATTATCTTCATATTTAATATGGCTTCTTCTAGTCATATTTTGCTTAGCAACATGAAAAGAAAATCAAATGGGCAAATAGGAACGACGAACCACGTGGACTGATTGGAATGTCCAACTCTCCTTATTTAAGGTTTCACCTTCAAGGAATGGATGACCCTGATGAAGCTTGGGAAAAACTTGAATCTGTGTTTGGTAAACACAATATCATTTGAGCCCACCGGATAGAAAATCAGATAATGACTTTAAGTCCCAATGATTTTTCTTGCATTGAAGACTATTTATCTAAGTTCAAAACACTTGGAATTTTATGTGAAGAATGTAACATACAACTAGAAGAAGAGCGTTGCATATATATCATTCTTGCTAAGCTTGGTAGTGCATATTCAGTGTTTGTATCTACCTTGTATGCCACCAGAGAAGCTCTAGGGATTGCTTATAAAAATCCCTCTCTTCGTTCCTTTTGTGATGCTTTCATTAGAGAGCAAGATAAGCTTATGCAACTTGGAGTGATCAAAACTACATGTACCTCCAACAAGGCCTTAGTGTCCCATCAGAAAGATAGACCAAAGAATCCCAAGAAGCAATATCCTCACCAAAACAACAAACAAAACAAGGGTCCCAAACCCACTCAGCCAGCTTCTACTCCTAATGGTGACAAAGGAGAATCTATAAATAAGAAGACTGAGAGACAATGCAACTTTTGTGGGAAAGATGGTCATGACGAGTCCAAATGTTTCAAGAAGATGGCAGCTTTAGAACCAACGATGAAGAAGCACAACATTAGTATTGATTCTTCTTCTTCTTCTCATGGACATGCACTTTATACTTTTGGTTTCTCTTGCAATGCAACTTCTTCTCATCTTTTGACGAGTGGCTTAAGAGCATATTATCATATGGCTAAGGATAAAGATATATTTTCTATGCTAGATGAATGTAACACCAAGAAAATATTTGTTGTTGATGATAGATCTCTTAATGTTGTAGGATCTGGAACAATCCGGGTAGATAATGACCATTTCAATGATGTATTATGTGTTCCAAGTATTTCTTCTAACCTTCTATAAGTATATCAAATCACTCATTCAAGTGAAGGTAAAATCATAGAGTTTTCACCTCACCAAGTTGTAATCAAGGATCTAAAAGATCCTCAACATGTTCTTGCAACTAGAATTGTTGATGATATTACCAGGTTGTACAAGTTTAACAACTTTGGGTCATCATATTTTCCATTAGTTTTTGTTGCTCATAGCGACGACTTGAGCAAACTTTGGCATGAGGTGCAAGTATTTTTTAATTTTCATTGATGACTTTTCTAGATGCACTTGGGTTTACTTCTTAAAACTTAAGAGCGAAGTTTTTGACAAGTTTTTGGCCTACAAGGCCCTTGTAGAAAAAAAAATCTTGGCATCAAATTCAAAGGTTAAGAACAAATAATGGAGGAAAATATGTGAACAATAATTTTACAAGTTGCTTCACTACACAGGGCATCCAAATGCAACACATTGTTCCATATACACCACAACAAAATGGTGTTGCCGAGAGAAAGAACCACACATTAAAAGAAATGGCTAATTGTATGATCCAATCTAAAGGATTAAGTCTAAAGTATTAGGCAAAAGCCATTAACTATGCAAATTACATAGTAAATCACACTCCCACAAAGGCTATTAAAAATATAACACCAGAATAAGCATGGACTAAAATTAAACCAGATGTAAGTCACTTACGTGCATTTGGTAGTATAGCATGGGCTCACATTCCTGATGAGAAAAGAAATGTTGATATTATGGTAGCTTCGAGAGGTATTAACCACCATGTGTAACCCTGAAAAGAATGGAATATTCCAGAAAGCAAGAAGAAACCCTAAAGCTTTGGACATAACCCTAGAAGACAAGTCGACTAAAGAAAATACTTAATATTGAGTCTGTAGCCTCCAGAAAAAGAAGTTGGCCCAGACAGTTAAGAAAGAGCAGTATAAATACATGATGCCAGAGCTCATTTTTACATACACATCTCACAATTGCAAAAATTTAGTAAGTGCGCAAGTTTGGAGAGTAGTTGCAGTTGCAACTACTGCAACCAATATTTTTGGTTTTAGGCTTGGACTTTCTCTTGGTTATGGTTTGGACTTTCTGCTTGGTACGCTAGCTCTGGAGATTGGTACTCTATCTTGATTGGATTTCGAACCTAGGGTTTGCTTCCGAAATTATTCCCTTTGTCAAGGTTAAGGTGCTCAGGGGTGTCTTCAACCTATGGTTGGGTGACAATATTGCTATATTGTCTATGGTTAAACGACCACACCTATTATTTCTAACAAAGAAAGCATTGCAGCTTAAAAGTGAGAAGTGTATATTTGTTGGTTATTATGAAGATGTCAAAGGTTACAGACTTCTTCAACCACATTGTAATAAAATTATTATTAGAAGAGATGTTAAATTTGATGAAAATCTTTTGGCCCGCAAGCCTAATTTGGTGATTGTGCCTTCTTTGGCCTGCGAGCCATCTTTGGCATTTGTGCCTTCTTTTGTTCCTATTCTAGTTTATTCTTTAGATAATGAAAGTGAGGATGAAGATCCACCTCCACCTGCTTACCTTCCTCCACATGAGTCCATTGAAACTGAACCAGCACCAACACCATCGTTTCTTAGATGGGTCCATTCAACACAAGAAGCTGATGGTGATCTTGTTGATGATCCTTTAGATCAGTGTCAGACATGTTCATAGTTCCAACGAGCCTCTTCTCTTTTGGATCAAGTTTCAAAGATTCATGATCCAAAGACATTTGCAGAAGCTTCAGGTCATCTAGATTGGGATACAACAATGAATGAAGAGTATCATTCTTTAATGGCAAACGATACTTGGGATCTTATACCTCTTCAGAAAGGAAGAAAACTTGTCAGATGTAAATGAGTCTACAAAACTAAGTATGCATCAGATGGAAGTTTTGAAAGACACAAGGCTTAGTTAGTTGCCAATGGATTTTCCCAAGTTGAAGGAATTGACTATAATGAAACCTTTACCCTTGTATCAAAAATGAATTCCATTGGCCTTGTTCTTGCCCTTGTTGCCTCACATAAATGGGAGGTCCATCAGATGGATGTTAAATCCGCCTTCTTGCATCGGGATTTACAAGAATAAATATACATGGAACAACCTCCTGGCTATGTCTAGAATGACTCTAGCCTTGTTTGTCGCCTTAAGAAGTCTCTTTATGGTCTTAAGCGAGCTCCCCGAGCTTGGTATGCCAAAATGGATAGCTTTCTTCTCGACACTGGATTTTCTAGATGTCATTATGATCCTAATGTCTATAGCAAGAAAGTAGGAAGCCATCTCATAATCCTTTTCCTTTATGTTGATGACCTTATCCTTACTGGTAGTGACTCAAAACTTTTAAACCATGTGAAAACTAGCCTTAAGAAGAAATTTGAAATGATAGACTCAGGTTTTTTGCACTATTTTCTTGGCCTCCAAGTTTTGCAAACCAAGGAAGGAATTTTTCTTTCCAGTCTAAGTATGCTTGTGACCTTCTTCGTCGCTTTCACATGGAAGATTGTAAATCAACCCCTTCTCCCTTCCAGTCTGGAGTCAAGTTTGTTTCCACCTATACTTCTCCCAAAGTTGATTCCACTTTGTACTGTCAGTTAGTTGGTATCCTCTTATACTTGACTCATACCCATCCTGATCTTTCCTTTGTTGTTGGTCTTGTTTCTTGGTATATGAAAACACCCCATGAAATCCATTGGGAAGCAACTAAAATGATACTTCCGTATGTACGGGGTACAATTCAGTTCATGATACATTACAATTCAGGGGGGATTCCTTTATTGGTTAGTTTCACTGATTCAGATTAGGCCGACGACCTTGATGATCGAAAGTCTACTGTAGGTTATGTTTTCAACCTTGGTTCAAGTGTGTTTATTTAGTATGCATTTGTAGTTAGAAAATTTGATGATCATGATACATTCCTAACATAGAGTGATCCAACATTTCATATTCTCCTCGATCTTAATAGCTACATTGATCCACGACTTAACACTCGATTGGTCCATTATCTCTATTTAAAGAGAATGAAGGGTCATTTGTTGATGATTGAGTGTGAGAAACTCTCTTGTAAATCTCTCTATAATATTTTTCTTTTGCATTAACAAATTGCTCCAAGTGGCCACGTTGGTTGCGGTTGTGGATGTTTCCCTGTAGGGTTTTACCACGTCTACATATAGGTGTTGATATTTGATCTGTTTGTGTGAGTGGTTACTAAAGGTGTTCATCCTCTGTTGGAATATCTATGTTGTCGAACAAGATTGTGTTATTGTGTTCTTTGCCCAGAGGAGGAGCTCTTACGTAGCTGGGGATTGAAGGAAGATTGGACATTAGTAGTGATTTCCCCCCTTTGTCTTGCTTTGTTTTGGATTTTGGCTTTTGAACTTATTTATGTCGGCAAGTAATCACTACATCCATTGATGTCCTTTTTTGTGGAGGGATTGTCACTAGTTTTCTCATCAAATCTCGTGAAGAGATTATTGTATCTTATGGATTGTAAGTGTCATGAAAACAGACCCTCGGGGTCAAAACTACCTAAAGGTTGTGATTATTTTTCATTTAAATGCACTAAGTGTTTTTTAGACTTCTTTTAGATGTGTCAGATTCCTTACCATTATGTCACCGATTCGAAAAGACAATGTAATAAAATGCACTAGGCTTTATACTGCCCGAAAAATTTCGCAACAAAATATCTATCACAAACAAACATGAGTACAAGGGGATTTTATTGACAACCACACAACCAAATGTATGTACGGTTTTCCTCTTGGATGAAAATTCCCTTTTCATTGAGAAATTCCTTAGCTTCCTGAGTTATTCTATTATGCTCTACCCCAACTAACATGTTTATGAACCATCTAACAAAATTATCTTGAACAATGTAAAAATTGAATTGTGTTTTGCATAGCACTGGGTGCTAGAATAGAATTGGTTCATTATGTATATTTACACTCTCTTTAATAGGGAGATTGTCAAAAACATTGCAATAGACAATTGCAAACACCATATATGTGGCCACAAAAAATCTTTCAGTGCGTAAGTAGTTGCTTAATTGAAAACAAAGTTCATATGATATCATCTCTACCCAATCAAACATGACATCCTTTAGAAAGGAAAAGTACAATGCATATAGTGCTAACCTGGGTATGTGTGAGGTTGACTGTCGCCCAACTACATGCACAAATAGCCATGAAAAGTCCCTGTATGGCTCTTGTAGAAAAGTTATATCAATTGTTGAAAGGTCAATCAAAATATTTACAGATGGTAGCAGAAATTCTCTCAATATACTGGAACCGCCTGCCCAAAAGGCTAGGAGCATGTCTACTTTGACAATATTAAGAGGTTTATTTGCAGAAGGAAGGCAAAGCATTTTCTTGAATAGCTTGGGAGTAAGCACGATTGGATTCTTTTATTTTGTTGTGACTTTAATCATTATTGTCATGGAATCAAACCTTCGAGCACACTAGGATACTAGTTCCTTGAAGTTGAAAACTTCAGGTAAATAACCAACATTGACAAGCCTTGTGGTCTAGAGTTTGTCGTTTTGCTTTTCTTTTGGACTCTTGTTCAAGAACCACTTGTAGGAAGTAGAACAGTGGAAATTTGTAAGGTACCAGATGTAATATAATATGTAGAAACATGAATATTCAACAGATATCAATGGAACAACAAAATATTGAGAAGAGCAACACCAAAAATAATACCTTTATTCAACGAAAGTAATGTTCACTTGCCTCTTCAAGGGGGCAACCTCCAGCAGAGCATATCTCTAATACAATAATTCTCAAGACAAGCTTTCTCATGCCTCCTACTCTTCTTTATACTAATTATATCTTCTAAATAACATTCTAAAAGAAGATCTTTCTAGAAGGAGAAGCTTCTATTAGGTCTTCTTACATTGACTTGTTCACATTTATTTAATATGCCTTATTAACTAATGCCAATATTTATTAAATGGAAAATGTATTTAGGCCTTATTAACTAATGTCGACCTTTATTACATGGAAAACATATTATTCTATCTATGTGAGGGGTTAGGTCCCTAACATGCCCTCCCCCTTGAAAAAGAGCCTTGTCCTCAAGGCTTAAGATGAGAAAACTACTATAGAATGGTAGCCAACTCCCAGGTGGCATCTTCTGGTGGAGTATCCTTCCAGTGAACCAAAAATTTATGTATGGTGCGTTGATGGAGATGAAACTCTCGTTGGCCCAATACGACTTGTTGTTGCAACCAAATGGAACCTTCTTCATCCAACTCTAGTAGGTTGGTCTGGGTGTGGCATTTGGTGCCAATCACTTTCTTTAGGCACGAGACATGAAAAACAAGATGTAGCTTGGAATGAATGGGAAAAGCTAACTGATAGGCCACTAGCCCCATGCGTTTGAAAACAATATAAGTACCATAAAATTTTGGTGCAAGTTTTTAACACTGTTGGGATTTGAGTGAAGTCTACTTGTATGGTTAGAGACAGAGAAACACATGGTCCCCTTTAGCAAATTGACGTTCAAAACGACCTTAATCTGTCTGTTGCTTCATGCGATTTTGAGCCATTACCAAATTTTATTTGAGAGTACGGATAATGGTCATGCAAACGATAAGATTGCAGTCAACCTCCTGAACCTTGGAGACACCTGACATGTATGGGAGAAACACTGGTGGATTATGTCCATAAAATTCTTCAAAAGGAGTCATGCGAGTGGAAATATGGTAAGATGTGTTGTATCACCATTCAACTAGGGGTAACCACTGAACCCACTGATGTTGTCTGTCAGATGCAAAACACGTCAAATATTTTTCCAAACACTTGTTGACCGCTTTCATTTGGCCATCAGTCTGGGGATGATAGGCTATGCTGAGATGCAATTGAGTTCCCTGGAGCCTGAATAATTCTTGCCAAAAATTACTGGTAAAAGCGGGATAACAGTCATAAACAATATAATGATTCATTCCATGGAGTTTGAAGATATTATACATAAAGATTTGAGCCACTATGGACGTTGTGAATGGGTGTTGAAGAGCACAAAAATGAGCATATTTTGAAATACAATCCACTACCACCATGATCCCTAACTTATTTCCTGATTTGGGTAAGCCAACAATGAAATCCATAGAAATATTCGTCCAAATAGTAGGTGGAAGATAAATCGGTTGTAATGTACTAGGAGGTTTGATAGTCTCGCCCTTATTGCGTTGACATGTATCACATTCTGCCACAAAGGTGTGGATGTTCTGTTTCATACCGTCCCAGAAGAAAGATCGTTTGACCCGTTCATAAGTTTTGGTAAAACTGGAATAACCCACTATAGGTGAATCCTAAAACTTAGAGAGCACCTTGGATTTAAGGGTCAACTGTTTGCTTAAATACACGTGACCTTTATATTGAAACTCTTCATTGTGCCAAGAGTACCCTGGAGAAACTTGGGGATCTTGTTGAAGTTTTTGGATTAGGTTGGAAATTTTGGGGTCTTGCAACCATTCCTCTCAAACAACCTACATCAATTAACAAAAATGATTGAGAATGAAAAGGGGGACCCTTCTTCTTCATATTTCCTTGAAAGAGCATCAACCACCACATTTTATTTTCCCTTCTTGTAAACAATCTCATAATCATATCCAAACATCTTGGTGACATATTTGTTATAATATAATGGATGTGCTCATTTTACCATTGACAATATCGCTATTGTCACGCAACCATAGGCCGAAGCCACCCTCCGAGCACCTTAACCTTGATAGAGAATCACTCTGGAAGGAAACCCTAGGGTAGATAGCCAAACAAAGGGTAGCGCTCCTTTCCCCAAGGATAGCGCACCAACAAGAGCTGATAAGATAGTCCAAACCCTAACCAAGAGATATTCCAAGCCAAACATGATTTGCTAGCTGCAGCAGCTGCAATGGCATCTCTCCTCCAAACCTGGGCACAAACTTGGGCACTGCAGTGCGCACAAGTGCTGCTCTGCAATTATGAGATTGCCTACCAGAATGAAGACTGAACTCCTTTATTTATAGTAATTCTGGCTAATTGCCTGGGCTGACTTCTCATTTTGGGTATCTGTGTGTTCAATATATATTATTTCTTCTGGCCGACTTCTTCTCTTGGAGGCTAAAAACCTAATACAAGTTATCTTCTTGAGCTGACATGTCTTCTGGGGTTATTAGCCAACTCATTAGGGTTTCTTCTTTCTTCCCGGAGTATTCTTATTCTCGTCAGGTTTACACATGGAGGTAAATACCTCCCGCAACTACCATAATATCAACACTCCCTCCTAGCTAGGGAGGTATTACAAGTATTGTCTTGAGCAGAAAACATACCATTCACCTGGTAGCATCAACATAGTTGTATAGACTATCTCATGACTAGATCATGAGCACCATCATCACCATCAGTTTCATCAGCTGCATCATCTCTCGGAACCTGAGTAATCAGACATGATACTCACTCCACAAAGTGACACAAGAACCATTCTTCTAATCTAGAAGAATAAATGTTTTGAACCATTTTCTGTCTAGGAAATCTCTGTTCATTGATCAGTCATCTAGCTGATAATCATTTTCAACACTGCTGATAGTATTCAAGTCAATTTGAACAATATCATTCAATAGAACACAACTGTATCTATCCATAATAGTATACAACTACAATCTAGTGGTCTACTGCCACACCAAGTATCACACAGATACTTGATCAAATAGTGGAACACATCCACCACAGTAGTATACATATATTGTTTAGAAACATACGGTATTCATAACAATCATCTGATATCAACCTGCATAGAAACAATGTTATGATATAAACTGAATCATCTGGGCCATTCTTCCACTCACATCTGTGAGATCTTGGAAGAGCATCTGCCCTCAGAAGGTCAAACATCAATGATGAGCTATCTGGACTATTCTTCTCAAGCAAGGAAGAATAATTGTCCTAATTTCTGAGCTTGGACCATTCCTCTGACACTAGACAAAGTGTAACCTGGAGAGAATGAGTCTGCCTTAAGGAATGTCTGTCCCTGATTGCTGAACCTGGATCATTCCTCCGGCACTAAAAAAGTGCAGCCTGGAGAGTATGAATCTTCCCTAAGGAATGACTGTCCGGACCATTTCCAAAGGAAATGACTGTCCTGCACCAACCTCTGAAACAGACCATTCCCCATGTTAACCACAATGGGAAATCGTTGTTCGACGAGGCGAGCCAGTCTTCTTGAGTAACCCTCAAGAAGAGAGATTGCCCTATACCACTTCCCATGTTAACCACAATGGAAAGTCACTGTCTATGGTACATCAACAATCTTGACCATTTTCTAAACTGGAAAATGTCTATCCATCAGAAATCTCAATCCACTTTCCCAACTGGAAAGAAACTGCTCATCCTGGACCATTTTTCAAACTGAAAAATGACTTTCCATCAATCAATAATACATCAGTGCTCCCTCCCAACCTGGGAGTCATCTCTTCCTTTTTCAATAAGGAAGTCGTCTCCACAAGCTCCAGCTTGAGTACGTAAACTCTTTCATCTTGGACAGAAGCTTTACCAAAATGTCTACTTATCTTCTCATCTGTGGAGATATGTATTGGAGAACCACTTTCTCCTTTCTGGACTTCATCACGGATAATGCAATGCTTGATTTCAAATGTACTTCTATCTGAAACACTGGTTTTCTCTGAAGGCTTCATGCAGGTCTGATCAATAAAGTATATCATTGTTGGAAAACTTGAACATATCCATGTGGCACTTTTTCTGTCATCATGAGATCTGATCTTCTGAGTAATTATCTTGATACAATATCTCTGTTATAGAAAATATTCACCACGCTTCTGCTGTGCACTTGAGGTTCTCCACCAAGTTATCTTCTTCCATCTGCATACAAGGGTCTCTTTCTAGTATGCTCCAAAGTCTTGAGGTTGTTCTTCATATGATCTTTGTTCAATTTCTTTGAAGAAAAGTCTTTCATTCATCTGATGTAGAATTCCAACCCATGGATATTGTGGATGATATAAAGACTCATGTAGAGGTATGTCTGGTTTATTGGAACAAGTAATCATCATAGTATTCTCCCTCCATCTGGGAGAACCTCTAGTTTTGGATCTTGCAATGCTTGCATATATACATTGTTCTTCATCACAACTTTCAATTCCTCTACTTGATTGCTTTTATTGAGTTCATATAAGGTTGGTACTCTTGTGATTCTTAATACAGTGACTGGTTGTTCTGGCTTCTCTTTCTTTCTTGGAATCTTCATGTTCTTCCTGATGTTTTTCTTTAGCTCTTGGGTCCATGGAGTTTCTTATAGATTCCATGCCTTAAAGATTTCACTTCTTCCTTTCATTATAGAATCATGGATATGGATGGACAACCAGGGATACTTTAAGGCTTCTCTTCAAAGAAGACTTCTTCTGAGGTTGAACTGAACACATACTGTCTTTCATGGATGCTACCATGGATATATACTTCATCATATTCAATGGATCATAGGATTAGCTCCCTCCTAATCCTTGCTTCATGTATGAGTGCATGTAATCGACTCCCTCCATCTAACAGAGTCCACGCTTCTGTCTGCATCCTTATTGTCTTTTGCAATATATATTCAACTCCCTCTATCTAACAGAGTCCACGCTTCCATCTTATTGTCTTCTGCAAAACGTCGTAAGTCTTTCTCCAATTTCCTCTTGATTGCCGACTTCTTTCTGTCTTTGCTTCTTCTAAGTCTCTTCATGATTGATTCTGATTTTGCTTATCTTGTAATAGCCTCCACATGATTTGTTTGATGTATTTCACCCTTTCATGTGTATTATCTAACTTGTATAATGATAGCAATCCTTATCTTGTTGTTCTTCCATAGGTATAGTTCTTCTTGGAATACATTATCTTCCAAGAGATAGATATACAAGATATGTACATAGATGATGCAAACAAGATATGTACAAGAACTAAGAAGAGTATTGTTACCTTCAGAAGAAGAAGTCTCTTTCATCCTGCTTAGTCTTCCTTGTAGGTTCCTTTTCTTCGGAAACTGATGCTTTGTGTTTCTCCTTCCTTTTCTTTAGCTCAGAACAATGATTCTTGTAGTGACCATACTTTTGACAGTTGAAGCATTGCATTTCTGAAATATCTTAATCTTGATTTGGCTTCCTCCTTGAACCAAGCTTCGTTTTGTTCCTGAAATTCTTGAATCTTGCCGTGAAGGCTTGATCATCATACTTCTTTTGGGGTTTCTCTTTTGCACTGATCCTGGATTCTTCTTGAGCACAACAAGTCCAAAGTTCTTCAAATGTAGGATACTCCTTCCTTGTATTCATGCTTGCGGAAAATGCATCCCATGTCTTGGGAAGACCATTGAGTACTATGTTTACCAATTTCTTCTCTGAAGCAATCTATTCAATAGCTTGTAGTTGATCTCTTTATTGGGAGATCCTCACAAAGTATGATGTTATGCTATCATCATCATTCATCTTCATGTCACATAACTCATTCTTTAGACTCATTATTTGTCCAATGTTTCTGACTGAGAAGAGGTTTGTTAGGGCATCGTACATCTTCTTTGATGAGTCAAGATGGGAGATGTAGGGTATCAAGTGGTCTTTTATGAGTCCACTATGATACTCATGGCATTGATGTCACCGTCTTTGAACTTCTCCATAACTGCAACGTTTTATGGTTCCTTCTCTTTTCCTTCTTCAAATTTTGGTTCCACGATCTTTCCTTTCACGATATCCAACACTTTATTGTTGGCAAGGATGAGGTCAATCCTTGTCTTCCACGCTCTGAAGTTAGAAGCTCCATCTAACTTGTTTTCTGACTTCATAGAGTAGGTCATGGCTTCTTTGACTTGATCAACCCTAGATATGACCAAAAACTCAAACTTGACATCTTGGCTTGCTGAGAGTACCAGGAGATGCTCTAGGCTAGGCTGCACTGATCTATCTAGAAATTAGGTCAATCCCTTCACTTAAGGTGCCTCAATGAGAGGATTAGGGTTTCTACAACTGCACCTACTAGTAACCCTAGCTTTCGTGCTTTGGTGACTACTCCTGCTAGAAACCCTAGCGACAGTTCTTCAACGAGCTCAATATCCTTATGGCTATGTTTCCTTCCAGCGGTTAGACTGAATGAAGGAGGTGTGGGCCCATAAACTATTAGAATATAATGGATGTGCTCGTTTTACCATTGACAATATCGCTATTGTCACCCAACCATAGGCCAAAGCCACTCTTCGAGCACCTTAACCTTGACAGAGAATCACTCTTGAAGCAAACCCTAGGGTAGATAGCCAAATAAAGGGTAGCGCTCCTTTCCCCAAGGATAACACACCAACAAGAGCTAATCAGATAGTCCAAACCCTAACCAAGAGATAGTCCAAGCCAAACGTGATCTGCTAGCTGTAGCAGCTGCAATGGTAGCTCTCCTCCAAACCTGCGCACAAAACTGGGCATTGCAGTGTGCACAAGTGATGCTCTGCAATTCTGAGGCTGCCTGCCAAAATGAAGATTGGCCTCCTATATTTATAGTAATTCTGGCTAACTGCTTGGGCCGACTTCTCATTCTGGGTATCTGTCTGTTCAGTATATATTATTTCTTCTGGCCGACTTCTTCTCTTAGTGGCTAAAAACCTAATACAAGTTATCTTCTCGAGCCGACATGTCTTCTAGGGTTATTAGACAACTCATTAGGGTTTCTTCTTGCTTCCCGAAGTATTCTTATTCTCGTTAGGTTTACATGTGGAGGTAAATACCTCCCGCAACTACCATAATATCAACAATATTTTTGTTGCTCCATGGATGGAATTCATTGTTCCAGGAAGTACTTGAGACTTTGATGATCCAATTTAATTTGGAGGTGGTGTTCCAATAGATAAGGGCACCGTAGATCCACTACATGAAAAATAACCAACATTTCCTTTTCATAAATCAATTGGCCGAAATGTCAGTCCAACAAATGTTTGTTTGTGAAAGCCAAAGGTTGTCCATATTGCATGAGGACTGCCTCGGTTCCTCTCCTTGGTGCATAACATTCCAGAACAAAGGTCTTGGTGAAGTCAGGTAGGGACAGTACAAGAGTAGTGCACATAGATTCTTTTAAGGCTTGGAAGCATTGGTCAGCTGCAAGAGTCCAACATAAATCATTATTTTTAAGGAGAGTTATGAGAGGAGCCGCAATTTTTCCATAATTCTAAACAAAATTGCGATAATGGCCCATTAAACCTAGGAAACCACAAAGACTTTTAAGAGTTTTAGGGCGAGGCCAATTTTGTATAGCTTCAATGTTCTTAGGATCCACTATTATAGGATAAATGAGTGAATGCAGACATAAACTAATTTCCCTAGATCCACCTGGACCTAGAACAAAACAAGACAGAACATGGTGCTTTCCCTAGGCTCTAATCAACGAATTTACTACCGAACAAAAGATGAGAGACATACCTTTAAGTGTCGCTTCCTTATGTATTTGTTGTTCCTGTTTCGCTTCGGTGCTCTTGTGATACTGATCCTGCAGTGAAACACAAACCAACCAAAGTGAAACCAATAGAAGTATATTCAATGACAACCTATGCATATGATCAAGGAATTATGCAATAAAATAAAGATAATTCTATGGGAAAGAAGCATGCCACTGTATTATATTAAATAATAGGAAGAGAGATTACAACTGGATGCCTTGATGTTGTAAGGTTCCTTCCAACAGTTCCTTTCTTCCCACACACTTCCGATCCAAGAATTTCGAGACTATAGATCTGACATCTATCTTGATGAAAGGAAAGCTGAAAGCCACTCTAACCAAGCTAATAATTCCAAGCCAAATCCAACTAACTTTATCCATGAGAGTTCCTCTCCTTTTATAAGCTGAAGACGATAAGGTGAGGAGGTTGGGATAATCCCACTAAACCATGAAAGCGAGTAAGATCCAAACCATTCGGAGGCCACCTCACCATAGAAGCTTCTCCATCTAGAAACATAGAGAAAATGCTCATTTTTCCCAAGTACGAAGGTTGCTGCACCCTAGCTGTAATGCAGCCTCCGGAAACTCCGTGACCTAGCTATAGTGCAACCTGCGGAAATTAGGCATTTCCACACCCTATGTATAGAGCAACCCGTGGAAATCCTCCTTAATAGGGTTTTTACAAAGGAAAATCCAATTTCTTCCTTCAGGCAAAGTTCTTCTCCCTTCTTTCTTCAGGAATTCAGGCCACTGACCCCTCTGAAGGAAACATATAGGTTTACATCATTAATGGTCACAATGGTGATGAAAATAATGTGTAACATCCACCCTTACACCATCCTTGCCAAAAATATGACCCAGGTACTCAACTTCAAAAATCCCAAAAGCACATTTAGACTGTTTGAGGAAAAGTTGGTGCTTAGAGAGGAGATGGAGAACTTAATATACATGGGTGAGACGGGATAGCCACATTATACTATAAGTGAGAATATCATCAAATAAAACTAACACAAAGTGACGGAGGAAAGGATGAAAGATATGATTCACGAGACTCTAAAAAGTGGAGGGGGCATTACATAGACCAAAGGGCATGACCAAGAACTCATAATGGCCTTCATGACTGTTAAATGTAGTCTTGTGGATGTCTTCCACTTTCATATGTATCTTTTGGTAGCCAAAATGGAGGTCAAGTTTGGTAAATTATTGAGCCCTACTGAATTCATCCAGAAGGTCATCTGATCCGGATTATTTTTCGGAACGAAATGAGAGCAGATATATAATAAAGAAATGCACAAAGATATCGAAGATATTCAATAATGAAACATAAATGTATCAGAGATGCAACCATAAATACAGATATACAGTAATACACGATTTCTCTTAATCAAAGAAATGTACAGAGACTGTAAAAATATAGAGTGAAGACTCGCTAGAATGGTGACAACTTATCTCTGAGAAGAGATGTGACGGCTACTCGCATTCATAAGAAGATGATTATAATGAGGCTCTGAAGGAATTTTTACAATAAACAGTAATTCCAAAACCCTAGACATCCAAAAACCTAACCCTAGGAGATGAAGCGCCAAAAGCCATGTGGGCCCCGTTTAGGTAAGTTAGTATATTAACTTCCCGGGGTTGTAACTTTTGCATACGATCTCTGTTTTAGGCATATGATAGCTCGTTGGAAAGGTATCATCGAGGAGATTCATTTTTGGGGATAAACCATATAATAAGCTAACATTGAGAACCTTTATATTGAAAAACCTTCATTTGGGCCCTCAAATTAGACCTGGAAGTTAAAAACTGCTAAAAATAGTAAATTGCCAAAATTGTCAGAAAACTGTTTTGGGCCAGTCGAAAAAGGTAGGTGGCCATCGATATCCACCTGGACCAATCCTCCCTCCTTAGGAAGCAATGGTATCCATTGCATTGAGTTCCTAGGGGAGAGGGAAAAGCATTTGTTGAATCTGCATCTTGGTGAGCTGCTTGCCTTGCTGGAGACGTTGCACTGCTCAGTTTGTGGAAGTCTATCATGAACCTGTTGAGGCTGAGGCTGTTCAAAAAGTCGAGCTACATGAGAGGATGGTGTGCAAAATGAATCTTTGCGCTTTGCTGCAACCTTGTCGACCTGGTTCTATTGGATAGAAGGTGCTTGGGGCGAGGCTGTAGTGGTTCCAATGTCCTTATGTTCCCCTTTTGAACATATTGTGATGAAGCTGAATTTTGCAGTATGAGATACTACGTTGCGACACTTTTTAGGTGGAACAATAGTCAGAACTACCTTTGGTATTTTGTAGAGATGACCCCCCAGAGAAACAATGACACTGCGAGGTCGAGACTCATAAACAACATGGTGCTTCCACATATATGGTTGGCCCAAGAGAACATCACAGACATCCAATGGGGAAACATCACACAATACCTCATCCTTGAAGGGCTGGATGCCATGTGACAATAGACATTGTTGGCTGACATGGAGATCTCGCCCTTGGCGAGGCCACTCGATGTTGTATGGCTGCGGGTGTGGTGTTTTCGACAATCCAAACTATTTGACAACCTCTGCTGAGATGAGGTTCTTTTGGCTTCCGCTATGAACAATAAAATGTAGCGGGATCCCCTTCACCCACATCTGTGAATGAAAAAGGTGTTCCCCCTCCCTTTTCAGGATCTGTTGGTTCTTCTGGTTGAATTGCTGCGGTCGCGACAATAGCAGTGGGGTCTGTGTCAATGATCTGTCCTTTACCAATATTTTCAGAATCAGATTTTGAATCAGGCTTCGATTCCTTGTCTTTGATCTTGGCCACCAATGACTGTTTTGAGCGACATTCATCGGTGTTGTGCCAGGAGATTTTGTGGAAATCACACCATTTTCCAGTGTCCTTCTTTGTTTTCCCATGACCCTTCTTTTCCTATGGCTTGGACTAGTTTTCGAGAGACTTTTTGTTAGGGTTTTCTTTGTAATACTTTGGTTGATGCGGATTTGCAGGCCCGAACTCCCATTTGTTCTGGTGTATGAATTTCTGCTCGATTTTAACAACATATCGATAGGCAACACTGAGTGATGAGATGTCCAGAAACTCCATTTATGTTTGGATGTATCTGTGTAGAGCCCCATGGTATTTCAAAACCAAATGTCGTTCGAAGACTTTGATACCCAACTTGGTGCATAAGGTATGGAAGGTATTGGTGAACTCCAAAACCGCTTGGCCCCTCTCTTGCCGCAGTGTGGTCCATCTCATGTACTGGTCCTCATAGTTGCCAATAGGGTAATACTATTCCTTTACTGCATCCAAAAAATAATCTCAAGTGGGCTTAGCCCCATATATTCCAAACTCCTCCGTGGAACTCTGCTCCCAGTAAGTTTCCCACCAATGTTTGACATGGGGGAGAGCCTTAAGGAGCGTGAAGATGATATTTTCTCTGTCAAAAAAATTATGAACAGAGAAATAACCTTCTAAAAGATTTAACCATCTATCTAGGGCATCTGCATCTATCTAACCTTCAAATATAGGAATAACAAAATTGACCTGTACCTTAAAAGGAGAGGTGCCTCCAAAGTGGTCACTTGATGAAGATGCACCTGATGCTATCGGGACACGTTGAATAATGTGGAAAAAATTCTCCATCATTTCGTCCCTCTGTCGCGTGAGAGCTTTCTCAAGCAACAGACTTATAGGATCGTCTGCTGCGTCGTTTTTATTTTCTTCTGCCATTGAGGGTTTCTTGGGTGTGTGAGAGTGATTGTCCTCAAGAGAGACAAGATCAGGACCCAACTTTCTATACTCGGACCTCCTCAAGGACATGCACTGAAAAAATGATCAAGAACAACTTGCTCTGATACCATTGATCCAGATTATTTTCGACACAAAATGAGAGCAGAGATATAATAAAGAAATGCATAGAGATATCAAAGATATTCAATAATATAACAAAAATGTATCGGAGATGCAACCATAAACATAGATATATAGTAATACACGATTTCTATAAATCAAAGAAATGTATAGAGAGTGTAAAAATACAGAGTGAAGACTCGCTAGAATGGTGGTAGCTTATCTCTGAGAAGAGATGTGACGGCTACTCGCATTCGTAAGAAGATGATTACAATAAGGCTCTAAAGGCATTTTTACAATAAACAAGAATTCCAAAACCCTAGACATCCAAAAACCTAACCCTAGGAGATGAAGTGCCAAAAGCCATGTGGGCCCCTTTTGGGTAAGTTAGTACATTAACTTCCCGGGGTCGTAACTTTTGCATACGATCTTTGTTTTAGGCGTATGATAGCTCATTGGAAAGGTATTGTCAAGGAGATTCATTTTGGGGGCTCAATCATGTTGTAGGATATCACTGAGAACCTCGATCTTGAAAAACCTTCATTTGGACCATCAAATTGGACCCGAAAGTCAAAAACTGCTAAAAATAGTAAATTGCCAAAATTGCCAAAAAACTGTTTTGGGCCAGTCGGAAAAGGTGGGTGGCCACCGATATCCACCAGGATCAATCCTCCCTCATTAGGAAGTAATGGTATCCATTGCATTGAGTTCCCAGGGGAGAGGGAAAAGTGTTTGTTGAATCTACATCTTGGTGAGCTGCTTGCCTTGATGGAGACGTCGTGCTGCTCAGTTTGTGGAAGTCTATCACGAACCTGTTGAAGTTGAGGTTGTTCAACAAGTCGGGATACATGAGAGGATAGTGTGCAAAAGGAATCTTTGTGCTTTGTTGCAACCTTGTTGACATGCTTTTGTTGGATAGAAGGTGCTTGGGGTGAGGCTATAGTGGTTTCAATGACCTTATGTTGCCCTTTTGAACATATTGTTAAGAAGCTGAATTTTGCAGTATGAGATACTACCTATCGACACTTTTTAGGTGGAAGAGTAGTCAGAACTACCTCTTGTATTCTTTAGAGACGACGCCCCAGAGAAACAATGACACTGCGAGGTCGAGACTCATAAACAACATGGTGCTTCCACATATATGGTTGGTCCAAGAGAACATCACAGATATCCAGTGGGGCAACATCACATAATACCTCATCCTTGAAGGGCTGGATGCCATATGACAATCGACACTGTTGGCTGACGCGAAGATCTCGTCCTTAGCGAAGCCACCCGATGCTGTATGGCTACGGATGTGTTGTTGTCAACAATCCTAACTGTATGACGACCTCTGCTGAGATGAGGTTCTTCTGGCTTCTGCTATGAACAATAAAATGCAACAATATCCACTTCACCCACATCTGTGAATGAAATGGTGTTCCCCCTCTTCAGGATCTGTTGGTTCTTCTAGTTGAATTGTTGCGGTCGCGACAATAGCAGTGGGGTCTGCGTCAATGATCTGTCCTTTACCAGTATTTTCAGAATCAGATTCTGAATTAGGGTTCGGCTCCTTGTCTTTGATATTGGCCACCAATGACTGTTTTGAGCGACATTCATCGGTGTTGTGCCAGGGGATTTTGTGGAAATCAAACCATTTTCCAGTGTCCTTCTTTGTCTTCCCCTAACCCTTCTTTTCCTGTGGCTTGGATTGGTTTCCGGGAGCCTGTTTGTTAAGGCTATATTTGCCATACTTTGGTTGTTGCGGATTTGCAGCCCTGAACTCCTGCTTGTTCCTGCGCCTAAATTCTTGCTTTATTTTAACAACACACCCGTAGGTCGCACCGACTGATGAGATGTCCAGAAGCACCATTTCAGTTTGGATGTATCTGTGTAGAGCCCCACGGTATTTCAAAACCAAATGTCATTCAGAGTCTTTGATACCCAACTTGGTGTGCAAGGTTTGGAAGGTATAGGTGAACTACGAAACTGCTTGGTCCCCTCTCTTGCCACAGTGTTGTCCATCTCATGTATTGGTCCTCATAGTTGCCTATAGGGTAATACTGTTCCTTTACCGCATCTACAAAAAAATCCTAAGTGGGCTCAACCCCATATATTCCAGACTCTGTGGAACTATGCTCCCAGTAAGTTTCCCACCAATGTTTGACATGGGGGAGAGCCTTAAGGGGTGCGGAGATGATCTTTTCTCTGTCGGAAAAATTATGAACAGAGAAATAACCTTCTAACAGATTTAACCATTTATCTAGGGCATCCGCATCTATCTAACCTTCAAATATAGGAATATCAAAATTGACCTATACCTTAAAAGGCGAGGTGCCTCCAAAGTGGCCGCTTGATGAAGATGCACTTGATGCTATTGGGAAGCATTGAAGAATGTGGGAAAAATTCTCCATCATTTCGTCCCTCTGTCGTGTGGGAGCTTGCTCAAGCAACATACTTATAGGATCATCTGCTCCATCATTTTTCTTTTCTTCCGCCATTGAGGGTTTCTTGGGTGTGCGAGAGAGATTTTCCTCAAGAGAGACAAGCTCGAGACCCAACTTGCTATACTCGGACCTCGTCGGGAACATGTACTAAAAAAACGATCAAGAACAACCTGCTCTGATACCACTGATTCGGATTATTTTCGACATGAAATGAGAGCGGAGATATAATAAAGAAATGCACAGAGATATCAAAGATATTCAATAATATAACATAAATATATTAGAGATGCAACCATAAACACAGATATACAGTAATACATGATTTCTATTAATCAAATAAATGTACAGAGAGTGTAAAAATACAGAGTGAAGACTCGTTAAAATGGTGGCAACATATCTCTGAGAAGAGATGTGACGACTACTCGCATTCGTAAGAATATGATTAAAATGAGGCTCTGAAGGCCTTTTTACAATAAACAGGATATCCAAAACCCTAGACATCTAAAAACCTAACCCTAGGAGATGAAGCACCAAAAGCCATGTGGGCCCCGTTTGGGTAAGTTAGTACATTAACTTCTCGGGGTCGTAACTTTTGCATATGATCTCCGTTTTAGGCGTATGATAGCTCGTTGGAAAGGTATCATCGAGGAGATTCATTTTGGGGGCTCAATCATGTAGTAGGTAATGATTGAGAAACTCTATCTTGAAAAACCTTTATTTTGGCCCTGAAATTGGACCTGAAAGTTAAAAACTGCTAAAAATAGTAAATTGCCAAAATTGCCAGAAAACTGTTCTGGGATAGTCAGAAAAGGTCGGTGGCCACCGATGTCCACTTGGATAAATCCTCCCTCCTTAGGAAGCAATGGTCTCCATTGCATTGAGTTCCCGGGGGAGAGGGAAAAGCGTTTGCTGAATCTACATCTTGGTAGGCTGCTTTCCTTGTTGGGGACGTAGCACTGCTCAGTTTGTTGAAGTATGTTACGAACTTTTTGAGGCTGAGGTTGTTTAACAAGTCAGGATACCTGAGAGGACGGTGTAAAGAAGGAATCTTTGCACTTTCCTGCAACATTGTCGACCTGCTTCTGTTGGATAGAAGGTGCTTGGGGCGAGGCTGTAGTGGTTCCAATGTCCTTATGTTTCCCTTTTGAACGTATTGTGAAGAATATGAATTTTGCAGTATGAGATACTACTTTGCGACACTTTTTAGGTGGAACAGTAGTTGGAACTACCTCTGGTATTCTATAGAGATGACCCCCCAAAGAAACAATGACACTGCGAGGTCGAGACTCATAAACACCATGGCGCTTCCACATATATGGTTGGCCCAAGAGAACATCACATACATCCAATGGGGCAACATCACATAATACCTCATCCTTGAAGGGTTGGATGCCGTATGACAATCGACATTGTTGGTTGACACAGAGATCTCGTCGTTGGCGAAGCCACCTGATGTTGTATGGTTGCGGGTGTGGTGTTATCAACAATCCCAACTGTTTGACGACCTTTGCTGAGATGAGGATCTTCTGGATTCCACAATCAACAATAAAATGTAGCTTGATCCCATTCACCCACATCTATGAATGAAAAAGGTGTTCCCCCTCTTAAGGATCTATTGATTCTTCTAGTTGAATTGTTGCGGTCACGACAATAGCAGTGTGGTGTACGTCAATGATCTGTCCTTTACTAGTATTTTCAGAATCAGATTCAGAATCAGGTTTCAGCTTCTTGTCTTTGATCTCGGCCACCATTGACTATTTTGAGTGACATTCATCGGTGTTGTGCTAGGGGATTTTGTGGAAATCACACCATTTTCCGGTGTCCTTCTTTGTCTTCCCATGACCCTTCTTTTCCTATGGCTTGGACTGGTTTTTGAGAGACTGTTTGTTAGGGTTGTCTTTCTCATACTTTAGTTGTTGTGGATTTGCAGGCCCGAACTCCCGTTTGTTCTGGTGCTTGAATTTCTACACGATTTTAACAACATATCGATAGGTAGCACCGAGTGATGAGATGTCCAGAAATTCCATTTTAGTTTGGATGTACCTGTGTACAGCCCCATGGTATTTTAGAACCAAATGTCATTCAGAGTCTTTGATACCCAACTTGGTGCACAAGGTATGGAAGGTATTGGTGAACTCCAGAGCCGCTTGGCCCCTCTCTTGCTGCAGTGTGGTCCATCTCATGTATTGGTCATCATAGTTGCCAACAGGGTAATACTGTTCCTTTACCGCATCCATAAAAAAATCCCAAGTGGGCTCAACCCCATATATTCCAGAATCCTCTGTGGAACTCCGCTCCCAGTAAGTTTCCCACTAATGTTTGACATGAGGGAGAGCCTTAAGGAGCGTGAAGATGATCTTTTCTCTGTTGAAAAAATTATGTACAGAGAAATAACCTTTTAACAGATTTAACCATTTATTTAGGGCATTTGCATTTATCTGACCTTCAAATATAGGAATATAAAAATTGACCTGTACCTTAAAAGGTGAGGTACCTACAAAGTGGTTGCTTGATGAAGATGTGCCTGATGCTATCGGGAGGCGTTGAAGAATGTGGGAAAAATTCTCCATCATTTCGTCCCTCTGTCGCGTGAGAGCTTGCTCAAGCAACAGACTTATAGTATCGTCTGCTCCGTTGTTTTTCTTTTCTTCCGCCATTGAGGGTTTCTTGGGTGTGCGAGAGCAATTTTCCTTAAGAGAGACAAGCTCGAGACCCAACTTTCTATACTCGGACCTCGTCGGGGAATTGCACTTAAAAAATGATCAAGAATAGCCTGCTCTAATACCACTGATCTGGATTATTTTCGGCACGAAATGAGAGCGAAGATATAATAAATAAATGCATAGAGATATCGAAGATATTAAATAATATAATATAAATGTATTAGAGATGCAACCATAAGCATAGATATACAGTAATACATGATTTCTATTAATCAAAGAAATGTATAGAGACTGTAAAAATACATAGTGAAGGCTCGCTAGAATGGTGGCAACTTATCTTTGAGAAGAGATGTGACAACTACTCCCATTCGTAAGAAGATGATTACAATGAGGCTCTGAATGAATTTTTACAATAAATAGGAATTCCAAAACCCTAGACATCCAAAAACCTAACCATAGGAGATGAAGCGCCACAACCCATGTGGGCCCTGTTTGGGTAAGTTAGTACAATAACTTCCCGGGGTCGTAACTTTTGCATACGATCTCTATTTTAGGCGTATGATAGCTCGTAGGAAAGGTATCATCGAGGATATTCATTTTGGGGGTTCAATCATGCCATAGGTAATCATTGGGAACCTCTATCTCTAAAAACATTCATTTGGGCCCTCAAATCAGACTCAGAAATTAAAAACTGCTAAAAATAGTAAATTTCCAAAATTGCCAGAAAACTATTTTGGGCCAGTAGGAAAAGGTGGGTGGCCACCAATATCCACATTGATCAATCCTCCCTCCTTAGAAAGCAATGATCTCCATTTCCTTGAGTTCCTAGGGGAGAGGGAAAAGCGTTTGCTGAGTTTGCATCTTGGTGAGCTGCATGCCTTGCTGGGGACGTCACGGTGCTCAGTTTGTGGAGGTCTGTCACGAGCTTGTTGAGGCTGAGGCTATTCAACAAGTTGGGCTACATGAGAGGATGGTATGCAGAAGGAATCTTTACGCTTTGATGCAACCTTGTCGACCTGCTTCTGTTGGATAGAAGGTGCTTGGGGCGAGGCTGTAGTGGTTCCAATGTCCTTATGTTCCCCTTTTGAACATATTGTGAAGAAGATGAATTTTGCAGTATGAGATACTATCTTGCGACACTTTTTAGGTGGAACAGTAGTCATAACTACCTCTGGTATTCTGTAGATATGACCCCCCATAGAAACAATGACACTGTGAGGTCGAGACTCATAAACAACATGGTGCTTCCACATATATGGTTGGCCCAAGAGAACTTCACAGACATCCAGTGGGGAAACATCACATAATACCTCATCCTTGAAGGGATGGATGCTGTATGACAATCGACACTGTTGGCTGACACATAGATCTCGTCCTTGGCGAAGCCACCCGATGTTGTATGGTTGTGGGTGTGGTGTTTTCGACAATCCCAACTGTTTGACGACCTTTGCTGAGATGAGGTTCTTTTGGCTTCTACTATCAACAATAAAATGTAGCGGGATCCCATTCACCCACATCTGTGAATGAAAAAGGTGTTCCCCCTCTTCACGATCTGTTGGTTCTTCTGGTTGAATTGTTGCGGTCACGACAATAGCAGTGGGGTCTGCGTCAAAGATCTGTCCTTTACCAGTATTTTCAAAATCAGATTCTGAATCAGGATTCAGTTCCTTGTCTTTGATCTCAGCCACCAATGACTGTTTTGAGCATCATTCATCAGTGTTGGGCCAAGGGATTTTGTGGAAATCACACCATTTTCCGGTGTCCTTCTTTGTCTTCCGACGACTCTTATTTTCCTGTGGCTTGGATTGGTTTTTGGGAGACTGTTTGTTAGGGTTGTCTTTGTCATACTTTGGTTGTTGTGGATTTGCAGGCCCGAACTCCCGTTTGTTTTGGTGCTTGAATTTCTACTCGATTTTAACAACATATCGATAGGAAGCACCAAGTGATGAGATGTCCAGAAACTCCATTTCAGTTTGGATGTATCTATGTAGAGCCCCACGGTATTTTAGAACCAAATGTCATTCAAAGTCTTTGATACCCAACTTGGTGCACAAGGTATGGAAGGTATTGGTGAACTCCGAAACTGCTTGGCCCCTCTCTTCCCGCAGTGTGGTCCATCTCGTGTACTGGTCCTCATAGTTGCCAACAAGGTAATACTATCCCTTTACCTCATCCACAAAAAAATCCCAAGTGGACTCAGCCCCATATATTCCAGACTTCTCTGTGGAACTTTGCTCCCAGTAAGTTTCCCACCAATGTTTGACATGGGGGAGAGCCTTAAGGAGCACGAAGATGATCTTTTCTTTGTCGAAAAATTATGAACAAAGAAATAACCTTCTAACAGATTTAACCATTTATCTAGGGCATCCGCATCTATCTGACCTTCACATATAGGAATATCAAAATTGACCTATAACTTAAAAGGCGAGGTGCCTCCAAAGTGGTCGCTTGATGAAGATGCCCCTGATGCTATCGGGAGGCATTGAAGAATGTGGGAAAAATTCTCCATTATTTCATCCCTCTGTCGCGTGAGAGCTTGCTCAAGCAACAGACTTATAGGATCGTCTGCTCCGTCGTTTTTATTTTCTTTGGGCATTGAGGGTTTCTTGGGTGTACAAGAGTGATTTTCCTCAAGAGAGACAAGCTCGAGACCCAACTTGCTATACTCGGACCTCGTTAGGGACATGCACTAAAAAACGATCAAGAACAACCTACTCTGATACCACTGATCTGGATTATTTTCGGCACGAAATGAGAGCGAAGATATAATAAATTAATGCACAGAGATATCAAAGATATTCAATAATATAACAGAAATGTATCAGAGATGCAACAATAAACACAGATATACAATAATACATGATTTCTATTAATCAAAGAAATGTACAGAGACTGTAAAAATACAGAGTGAAGACTCGCTAGAATGGTGACAGCTTATCTCTGAGAAGAGATGTGATGGCTACTCGCATTCATAAGAAGATGATTACAATGAGGTTCTAAAGGCCTTCTTACAATAAACAGGAATGCCAAAACCCTAGACATCCAAAAACCTAACACTAGGAGATGAAGCGGCAAAAGCCATGTGGGCCCCGTTTGGGTAAGTTAGTACATTAACTTCCTGGGGTCGTAACGTTTGCATACGATCTCCATTTTAGGAGTATGATAGATCGTTGGAAAGATATCATTGAGGAGATTCATTTTGGGGGCTCATTTATGTCATAGGATAATATTGAGAACCTCAATCTCGAAAAACCTTCATTAGGGCCCTCAAATTGGACCCGGAAGTTAAAAACTGCTAAAAATAGTAAATTGCCAAAATTGCCAGAAAACTATTTTGGGCCAGTCGGAAAAGGTGGGTGGACATCGATATCCACTTGGATCAATCCTACCTCCTTAGGAAGCAATGGTCTCCATTGCGTTGAGTTCCCGGGGGAGAGGGAAAAGCGTTTGTTGAATCTGCATCTTGGTGAGATGCTTGCCTTGCTGGAGACGTCGCGTTGCTCAGTTTGTGGAAGTATGTCACGAACCCATTGAGGCTGAGGCTGTTCAACAAGTCGGGCTACATGAGAGGAGGGTGTGCAGAAGGAATCTTTGTGCTTTGCTGCAACCTTGTCGACCTGCTTCTGTTGGATAGAAGGTGCTTGGGGCGAGGCTGTAGTGGTTCCAATGTCCTTATGTTCCCCTTTTGAACATATTGTGAAGAAGCTGAATTTTGTAGTATGAGATACTACCTTGTGACACTTTTTAGGTGGAACAGTAGTCAGAACTAACTCTGGTATTCTGTAGAGATGACCCCCCAGAAAAATAATGACACTGCGAGGTCGAGACTCATAAGCAACATGATGCTTCCACATATATGGTTGGCCCAAGAGAACATCACAGACATCCAATGGGGAAACATCACATAATACCTCATCCTTGAAGGGATGGATGCCGTATGACAATCAAAACTGTTGGTTGACACGGAAATCTCGTCGTTGGCGAAGCCACCCGATGTTGTATGGCTGTGGGTGTGGTGTTTTTGACAACCCAACTATTTGATGACCTCTGCTGAGATGAGGTTCTTCTGGCTTCTGCTATCAACAATAAAATGTAGTGGGATCCCCTTCACCCACATCTGTGAATGAAAAATGTGTTCCCCCTCTTCAGGATCTGTTGGTTCTTCTGGTTGAATTGTTGCGGTCGCGACAATAGCAGTGGGGTCCGCGTCAAAGATCTTTCCTTTACCAGTATTTTCAAAATCAGATTTTGAATCAGGGTTCAACTCCTTGTCTTTCATCTCGGCCACCAATGACTGTTTTGAGCGACATACATCAGTGTTGTGCCAGGGGATTTTGTGGAAATCACACCATTTTATGGTGTCCTTCTTTGTCTTCCCATGACCCTTCTTTTCTTGTGGCTTGGACTGGTTTTCAGGAGACTGTTTATTAGGGATGTCTTTGTCATACTTTGGTTGTTGTGGATTTATAGGCCCGAACTCCTGTTTGTTCTGGTGCCTAAATTTCTGCTCGATTTTAACAACATATCGATAGGCAAGACCGAGTGATGAGATGTCCAGAAACTCCATTTCAGTTTGGATGTATCTATGTAGAGCCCCACAACATTTTAGAACCAAATGTCCTTCAGATTCTTTGATACCCAACTTGGTGCGCAAGGTATGGAAGGTATTTCCGAACTCTGGAACCGCTTGGCCCCTCTCTTGCTGCAGTGTGGTCCATATCATGTACTAGTCCTCATAGTTTCCAACATGGTAATACTATTCCTTTACTGCATCCACAAAAAAATCCCAAGTGGGCTCAACCCCATATATTCCAGACTCCTCTGTGGAACTCTGCTCCCAGTAATTTTCCCACCAATTTTTGACATGGGGGAGAGCCTTAAGGAGTGTGAAGATGATATTTTCTCTATCGGAAAAATTATGAACAAAGAAATAACCTTCTAACAGATTTAACCATTTATCTAGGGCATCCACATCTATCTGACCTTCAAATATAGGAATATCAAAATTGACATGTAGCTTAAAAGGTGAGTTGCCTCCAAAGTGGCCACTTGATGAAGATGCGCCTGATGCTATCGGGAGGCGTTGAAGAATATGGGAAAAATTCTCCATCATTTCATCCCTCTGTCGCGTGAGAGCTTGCTCAAGCAACATACTTATAAGATCGTTTGCTCCGTCGCTTTTCTTTTCTTCTGCCATTGAGGGTTTCTTGGGTGTGTGAGAGTGATTGTCCTCAAGAGAGACAAGATTCAGACCCAACTTTCTATACTCGGACCTCATCAGGGACATGCACTGAAAAAATGATCAAGAGCAACCTGCTCTTATACCACTGATTCGGATTATTTTCGGCACGAAATGAGAGCGGAGATATAATAAAGAAATGAACAGAGATATCGAAGATATTCAATAATATAATAGAAATGTATCAGAGATGCAACCATAAACACAAATATACACTAATACACGATTTCTATTAATCAAAGAAATGTACAAAGACTATAAAAATATAGAGTGAAGACTCGCTAGAATAGTGGCAGCTTATCTCTAAGAAGAGATGCGACGTCTACTCACATTCATAAGAAGATGATTACAATGAGGCTTTGAAGGCCTTTTTTACAATAAACAGGAATGCCAAAACACTAAACATCCAAAAACCTAACCCTAGGAGATGAAGCGCCGAAAGGCCCCATTTGGGTAAGTTAGTACATTAACTTCCCGGGGTCGTAACTTTTGCATACAATCTCCGTTTTAGGCATATGATAGCTCGGTGGAAAGGTATCGTCGAGGAGATTCATTTTGGGGGCTCAATAATGTCGTAGGTAATCAATTAGAACCTCAATCTTGAAAAACCTTCATTTGGGCCCTCAAATTGGACCCGAAAGTTAAAAACTGCTAAAAATAGTAAATTGCCAAAATTGGCAGAAAACTGTTTTGGGCCAGTCAGAAAAGGTGGGTGGCCACCGATATCGACTTGGATACACATATATGATGAGAATGGGAAATATTTCCTTGATGGTAATTTTGTTAAGGGCACGCAAATCAGGACATGTGCGCCAAGTAACTTCCTTCTTTAGGGCCATGAGGACAAGGGAATAATAGGGGCTGGTACTGGGACATATAACACCTGCTGCTAACAATTCTTGGAAAATTTTCTCAATTTCATTTTTTTGAGCAAAGGGATGACGATAAGGGAAACTGTTGGGAGGAATGCTGCCCAAGATTTAAAAAATGGAATGGTCATGGTCTTTACGGGAGGGGGAAGGCCCTGAGAAGTTTGGAAAATAATGGGATGGAGGGAAATGATAACTTGAAGGTTATTGTGTACCAAGGGTGTCTCAACTACTTGAATTGAATGGAGTTGGGCAATGATTCCATAATGACCTTTTTTGATAAACTTTTCCATGTGGTGGGAATTGATGATCTCCGAAGAACCTGTTGTAATGCCTAGGAATTTATATTGTTGTCCATCATGTTGGAATTGCATGGTTAAATCCTTAAAATCCATGGTTATGGGGCCAAGAGTGTGTAAGCATTCAACACCAAGCACAATGTCACAACCACCCATGGAAATAACAAACATGTGGGATTTTAGGTTATACTGACCAATTTGTAGGCACCCATTTTTACAACACCCCCCACATTTCATGGAACCACCATTGACAATCGTGATTTGAAAATTGTTGACACCATAGATATAAAAATTGATTTATTGAGCAAGGTGGTGATGAATGAAATTATGAGTGTTTCCACTATCAAATAGGATGATGAATTTCATGTGCTTAATGTAACCAATCAATTTGAGGGTTTGGGTAGGAGAAAAACTAGTGAGAGCATTTGGCGAAATTAGTGGTTCAACTTCGGAAGGATCAAAGGATGATGAAAGATTATTTGTTTGGGTAGCTTTGCTTAAGGTAAAACCTCAACATCTTCATTAGAAACATTCTCTAAATTGGCCATAAAAACTTTATTCTCTTTACACTTGTGCCTTGGAAAGTATTTATCATCAAAATTATAAAAGAGACCCTTGAGTTGGTATTCAACCATTTCCTCTCATGTTAATTTTTGGACCTTGAGAGGAGTGGCATGAGGGGCAGGGGTGGTGGGTTCAGGGTAGGGAACAAGAGTGGGTTTTATTCTCTTGGCCAATATGACCTCTTGTGCCTCCTTGCCACGTTTAGTTGATTCCTACAAATTATAGAGGTGAGCCATTATGACCTGGGCTCGAATTTCATCCTTGAGGCCACTGATAAAGCATTCCTAGAAAAGAGAATATATCATGCCATCAGTTTGGAAATCCAAGAGCTCAAAGGCATCCATAATGTATTCCACTATTCCATAATGTTTCAACTTAGTTATATGTCCTAAATGGTGGGTGTCTGTGTCAAAGCGTTCATACAACTCGACAACAAATTGTGACCATGCAACATACCCTAGACATGCGTTTCTATGTCATTTCCATAATTTCCATCGTCCTGGATCCAAATAGAGAATTCGATAATGAAGCTTGGTCAACTCATAAGTAATGCCATGTAGGGAGAAATAGTGTTCCATTTGAGTGATCCAGGTTGTTGGATCCGAGCCATCAAATTTGTTCACCTAAACTCTAGGAAGACGAGGGTCACGAGGTAGAGAGTTGGAATGAAAGCTCAAAGGCCGGTTGGAGTCAACATATTCAGTATAGAGAGGTGGGTCGGAGGAGGAAGAACGGTGTAATTTGTTCATGAATTGTTGGAGGGTGGAATTGACTTAAGCAATTTGGATACCAAGTTGTTCGTAGATGTAGTCCAGTTTGGCATGAATGGCGGGAATGTCAGTATTCACTTGGGCCTGAAGGGAAATAAGGTCATTATTCAGTTTTTGATTGGTTTCTTCTTAATGAGTGGGATTCATGAGGGGAAGAGGGGTGGACCCAAGGACAAAAAAGAAGATACGTGATATATACCAATATGATCAGGGAAACAAGAGGAAACAAATGAGATAAGTGGGAAATAAGGGTGCTAGGTGGGGTATGGGTCCACACGATAAAACAAATGTTAAAAATTATAGATGTCACAATGATCAAGGAGAAATGGGGAATTCAATGAGATAGGTATCAAATAAGGGTGCGGGTAGGACCTAGACTTTTTTTTAAACTCCTACGAAGTTATAATCCGACCTGAGTAACAATGCAGTGTCGAAATGCCCAAATTGTTAAGAGAAAAAATGTGTAGTAATTTCGCAACCAGGATGCAGGGGGAAAAGTTGCATAGCCAAAATATCCTTTATGTTCCTTGTCTGGTATGTCCCCCCCGGGTTAGGGTTTGCAAGGTGCCTTTGGACAAAGGTTTTCTCTGTGCTATAGCTCTTTGATATATGTGCAGGGTCAAAAAATAATACTCAACCCAATATCTCAGGGAACCAACTAAGGAGGCTCGATCGTACCCTTAATTGTACCACCCGATTACCTAGGTACTAGAGAGTATCTTCCCGAGTGTTGTTCTTAGTGGCACTATAGTAGTCAAGCAACCAATCGATTGATCTGGGGTTGGTTTCAGGAGACCAAGTGGACTCTCGATATACCTATCGGTATGGTGGAGCGATGTTAGTGTACAGATTCTATTTGATGCGGTACTACTCGAGGGGTACTAATAGGGGTTACATAAGTTTCCAACAAGGGAGAACCCTTAGTTTCGAGGCAACCCCATGAAATCATCTGTATTGCCTACGTATAGTCTTCCCCATCATAGTTTTACCCACTGGATGACAGATCTATGTGCTTTAAAGACACTGACAGTACATGTCTTGTTGATATTATGGTAGCTGTGGGAGGTATTTACCTCCATGTGTAAACTTGATGAGAATAGAATATTCCGGGAAGCAAGAAGAAACCCTAATTAATTGGTTAATAACCCTAGGAGACAAGTCTGCTCAAGAGAATGACTTGTATTAGGTTATTAGCCTCCAAGAGAAGAAGTCGGCTAAAGAAAATGTTATATACTAAAGAATTAGTACATGAATGAGAAGTTGGCCCAGGAAGCCTACCAAAAATAGTATAAATATAGGAGGCCAGTCTTCATTCTGGCCAGTATTCTCAGAACTGCAGAAGCATCACTTGTACGCACTGCAGTTGGCTAGTTTGTGCACAAGTTTGGAGGAGAGCTGCTGTTGCAGCTGCTGCAACTAGCAGATTTTGGTATTGTCTTGGACTCTCTCTTGGTTATGGTTTGGACTCTTTGATCAACTCTTGTTACTCTTGCTTGGTGCGCTATCCTTGGAGAAAGGTGCGCCACCTTTGTTTGGCTATCTAGTCTAGGGTTTGCTTCTGTAATGATTCTTTGTCAAGGTTAAGGTGCTCGGGTGTGGCTTCGGCCTATGGTTGGGTGATGATATTGTTATATTGTCCATGGTTAAATGAACACATCCATTACATTCTAACAGGTTATGGGCCCACCCTATCTTTGGATAGTATAACCACTGGAAGATAGATTGGGAGGATTTGCTCAGTTGCAGTTGCATCCAGTTTTTGTTGCAACAACGGAACCCTAACCCTCTCGTTGAGGCACCTTAAGTGAAGAGATTGACCTAATTCCTGGATAGACTAGTGCGCCCTAGCCTAGTGCATCTCTTGGTATTCTCAACAAGCTAAGACGTCAAGTTTGATTTTTTGGTCAAATCTAGGGTTGACCAAGTCAAAGCAGCCATGACTTACTCTATGAAGTCAGAAAACAAGTTATAAGGGGCTTCTTAGTTCAGAGCATGGAAGATAAGGATTGATCTCATCCTTGCCAAGAATAAAGTGTTGGATATCATGAAAGGAAAGATTGTAGAACCAGAGTTTGAAGAAGGAAAAGAGAAGGAACCACAGAACGTTGCAGTTATGGAGAAGTTCAAAGACAATGACATCAATGCCATGAGTATCATAGTGGATTCTATAAAAGACCACTTGATGCCCTACATATCCCATCTTGATTCTTCTAAAAAGATGTACGATCCCCTAACAAACGTCTTCTCAGTTAGAAACATTGGACAAGTAATGAGTATGAAGAATGAGCTTCGTGACATGAAGATGAATGATGATGACATCATAACATCATACTTTGTGAGAATCTCTCAGTTAAGAGATCAACTACAAGATATTGAAGAAATCATTTTAGAGAAGGAACTGGTAAATATAGTACTCAATGGTCTTCCCAAGACATGGGATGAATTTGCTGCAAGCATGACCACAAGGAAGAAGTATCCTACTTTTGAAGAACTTTGGACTTGTTGTGCACAAGAAGAATCAAGGATTAGTGAAAAAGAGAAACCTCAAAAGAAATACGATGATCAAGCCTTCACATCAAGATTCAAGAATTTCAAGAACAAAAGGAAGTTTGGCTCAAGGAAGAAGCCAAATCAAGAGAAAGACATGTCAAAAATACAATGCTTCAACTGTTGAAAATATGGTCACTACAAGAATCATTGTCCCGAGCTAAATAAAAGGAAGGAGACACATGAAGCATCAATTGTCGAACCTTCAGAGAAGACTAAGCAGGATGAAGCAAACTTCTTCTTCTAAGACAAGGTAACAATACTCTTCATAGTTCTTGTACATACCATGTTTTTTGTACATATCTTGCATATCTATTTCTTAGAAGATAATATGTTCCAAGATAAACTATACCTATGGAAGAACAACAAGATAAGGAATTCTATCACTATGAATACAAGTCAGACAATACACATGAAAGGATGAAGTACATCAACAACCCCTGGTAACAATTCATGTGGAAGTTATTACATAAGTAACAACCGCAAGATAAGCCAAAATCATAATCAATCTTGAAGAAACCTAGAAGAAGCAAAGACAGAAAGAAGTCAACAATCAAGAGGAAATTGGAGAAAGACTTATGACACTTTGTAGAAGGCAATAAGGATGCATGCGGAAGCGTGGACTCTGTTAGATGGAGGGAGTCGATTATATATTTCCAAAAGAAGAGCATGCATTCATACACGAAGCAAGGATTAGGAGGGAGCTAATCCTATGATCCATTGAAGATAATGAAGTATATATCCATGGTAACAACCATGAAAAGAAATACGTGTTCAGTTTGACTTTAGAAGAAGCCTTCTTCAAAAATAAGCCTAAAAGTATCCCTGATTGTCCATCCACATCCATGATCCTATGATGAAAGGAAGAAGTTGGAATCTTTAGGGCATGGAATCTATAGAAAACTCCATGGACCCAAGAGCTAAAGAGAAACATGAGGATGAACATGAAGATTCCAAGAGAGAAAAAAAGACATAACAACCAGTCATTGTATTGAGAATCACAAGATTACCAACCTGATATGAACTCACTAAAAGCAATCAAGCAGAGGAAATAAAAGTTGTGATGAAGAACAATGTATGGAAGAATTATGAATGTAAGCATTGCTAGATCCAGAACTAGAGGTTCTCCCAGATGGAGGGAGAAGACTATGATGATTGCTTGTTCTAGTAAACCATACATACCTCTACATGAGCCATTATATCGTCCACAATATCCATGGGTTGGAGTTTACATCAGATGAATGCAAAGGTTTTTATACAGAAAAATTGAACAAATAATGTATGTAGAACAACCTCAAGGCTTTGAGGTATACCAAGAAGAGACCTTTGTATGCAGATGGAAGAAGACAACTTGGTGGAGAGCCTCGCATGCACAACAGAATCATGGTGAAAACCTTCTATGATAAAAATCAGAATGGTTACTCAGAAGTCCAGGACGATGGATTTCTAATCCATGACAAACTCTCATGATGACAGAAGAGGTGCCACATGGATATGTTCCAGTTTGAGCCTTTCCATGATGTTATGAGCTAGCAGGAATCAAAAGAGTTGAATCCAACTATGATATACTATAATGATCAAAGCTATATGAAGCCTTCAGAAAACCAGTTTTCTAGAAAGATCGAAGTACATTGAGATCAAGCATGACATTCCCTATGATGAAGTCCAGAAAAGAAAAAATGGTTCTCCAATATATATCTCCACAGATGAGAAAATAAGCAGACATTTTGGTAAAGCCTCTGTCCAAGATGAAACAATTTTGCGTACTCAAGCTGGAGCTCATGGAGACGACTACCTTATTGAAAAAGGAAGAGATGAATTCTAGGTTAGGAGGGATCACTGATGTGTTATTGATTTATGGACAATCATTTTTTAAGTTTGAAAAATGGTCCAAGATGAGCAGTTCATTTCCAATCTGGAAAGTGGTTTGAGATTTCTGATGGGCAGGTATTTTCCAGTTCAGAAAATGGTCCAGATCGAATGGCCATTTTCGTAATGAAAATGGTTTGATGGATTGATGATGTACCATAGACATCGATTCCCCTTATGGCTAGTGTGGGGGAATGGTCTAGGAAAATCTCTCTTCTTGACAGTCACTCTTAGTAGTGGTCAAGAAGACTGGTCCGCCCCGTCGGACAATCATTCTTTCGAAGCTCACAGTTGAGAGCAGTTTTGAAGAATGGTCTGTTTTGGAGGTTGGTGTAGGAAAATCATTTCCTTAGGAAATGGTCTGGATAGTCATTCCCTAGGGCAGATTCATTCTCTCTAGGTTGCACTTTATTTAGTGCCGAAGGAATGGCCTAGATAGGTGAATGGTCCAGGTTCAACAATTAGGGATAGGCATTCCCCAGGGCAGACTCATTCTCTCCAGGTTGCACTTTGTTTAGTGCTGGAGGAATGGCCCAGATAGGTGAATGGTTCAAGCTCAGAAACCGAGACAATTATTCTTCCTTGCTTGAGAAGAATAGTCTTGATATCTCATCATTGATGTTTTACCTTTTGAGGGTAGATGCTCTTCCATATCTCACTGATGTGAGTGGAAGAATGGCCCAAATGATTCAATTTATATCATAACAATGTTTTATGTGCAGGTTGATATCAGATGATATGATAGTTATGGAGACTGTATGTCTCTGGACAATAGATGTATGCTACTGTGGTGGATGTGTTCCACTGATTGTGACTATACGTCACTGATAAAGTATTTGTGTGCTACTTGGTGTGGTAGTGTGTGGTAGTGTACCACTGGATTGTAGTTGTGTATTACTATGGATAGACACAATTGTGTTCTATTGAATGACATTGTTCTGATTTCCTTGAAGACTATTAGTAGTGTTGGAAATGATTATCATCTAGATGGATGATCAATGGACAAAGATTTTCCAAACGGAAATTGGTCCAGGAAATTTATTCTTCTAGGACATTGTTCGGATTAGAAGAATGGTTCTTGTGTCAGTCTGTGGGGTGAGTGACTTATCCAACATCATGTCTGATTATTCATATGGATTATGGTTTCAAGAGATGATGCAGTTGATGACACTGATAATGATGATGGTGCTCATGATCTAATCATGAGATAGTCTATATGACTATGTTGATGCTACCAGGTGAATGGTATGTTTGTGCTCAAGACCATTACCTTCAATACCTCCCTAGCTAGGAGGGAGTGTTGATATTATGGTATCCGTGAGAGGTATTTACCTCCATGTGTAAACCTAGTGAGAATAAAATATCTCAGGAAGCAAGAAGAAACCCTAATTAATTGGTTAATAACCCTAGAAGACAAGTCGACTCAATAAAATGACTTGTATTAGGTTATTAGCTTCCAAGAGAAGAAGTCGGCTAAAGAAAATGTTATATACTAAAGAATTAGTACCCAGAATGAGAAGTCGGCCCAGGCAGTCTGCCAGAAATAGTATAAATACAGGAGGCCGGTCTTCATTCTGACCAATATTCCCAGAACTGCAGAAGCAACACTTGTGCGCACTACAGTTGGCCAGTTTGTGTGCAAGTTTGGAAGAGAGCTGCTGCAATTAGCAGATTTCGGTTTTGTCTTGGACTCTCTCTTGGTTATGGTTTGGACTCTTTGATCAACTCTTGTTACTCTTTCTTGGTGCGCTATCCTTGGAGAAAGGTGCGCCACCTTTGTTTGGCTATTCAGTCTAGGGTTTGCTTCTGGAATGATTCTTTGTCAAGGTTAAGGTGCTCGGGGGTGGCTTCGGCCTATGGTTGGATGACAATATTGCTATATTGTCTATGGTTAAATGAGCACATCCATTATATTCTAACATGTCTCTACCCTGGGAAACTTTTTTACCCACAATTCTTGCCAAGGAAAGTTCTTTGATACCACTTGTAAGGTACCCGATGTAATATAATATGCAAAAACAAGAATATTCATCATATATCAATGGAACAATAAAATATTGAGAAGAGAAACACCATAAATAATACCTTTATTAAAATAAAGCAATGTTCACTTGCCTCTTCGAGGGGAAACCTCCAACATAGTAGAGATCTATTACAATAATTCTTAAGACAAGCTTTCTCATGCCTCCTACTCTTATTTATACTAATTCTATCTTTTAAAGAACATTCTAGAGGAAGATCTTTCTAGAAGCATAAGCTTCTATTAGGTCTTCTTACATTGACTTGTTCACATTTATTAAATAGGCATTATTAACTAACATCAACCTTTATTACATGGAAAATATATTATTCTACCTACATGAGGGGTTAGGTCCCCAACAAAATTCTTGTCACTTCTAGATAGTTAATTGATAATATCATGACAAAAGGGCTCAATTCTTCTTCTATTTTCCATACCACTATTTTTTTAATCGAGATGACATAGGTGAAACTTATGAACAAAAGATTATCGAGCTCTAATTGCTTTAAAGCTAAATGTATGGTGCATGTTTACTAGGATGTCCTTTCCACACATATGAACTATCTTTGAAAGGCATGTAATAATAATTAGGAACCATTAAGTAGATCGTAGAACAACAAGACATTTACTTTGCATTATTCTTTATTGCCACCCTTTCTTCGTAAGTCGGAGCAAATCAACTTGTCATAAAATCTCCGGTTTTAGTGCAAATTACGTGGCTTATCAGAATCCATGTTGTAAAAGTATTGGATGTGTAGATGACATGAATTGCAGAATATATGGGTGTGTCGAGTGCGGAGATACAATAGTAGCAAAAGATTCGGCAGAAGGTTGAAAATGTCTAAGTAAAGAGCCTTTTGATGATGCGTTTTTTGGAAGATGGTTACATCTTGAGTTAGTACATCATCTGCATGAGGGATGTGTACAATTTCAATACCAATCATCGATTTATAGTCCTTATCATATGACATTTTTTAAGAAGTTAATGTCAATGTCATATTCTTTAAGTTCAAAAAGGAAGTTTTTCCATCGACCTTCTCTAAATTCTTGTTGAAGCAATATCATTAGTGGAGGTTGTGCTACATACACTCTCTGCACAAGAATATTGTTTTCTTTTTCTATCTGCTATACGCGTTTTTTTTTTAAATGCACTTTGATATACGTGAAATTTATGAATAGTGCATTACGAAGGTCGGGTTGTTTTAAGGCCAAGTGCATAGTGCATATTTACTAAAATTTCCTTTCTACACCTGATTTAGTTACGAAATATGAGGAATGATTAATAGAAAGCATTAGTCAACTCATAGAAAACCTCGACATTTACTTTGCACAAGTGCTAAATAGCCTCCATTTTTTCGCAAATCCGAGCAAATCAACATTCCATAAATGACTCGGTTATCCTGCAAATTACGTGGCTTATCAGGATCCCTGTGTGAAACTATTGCAAATGTGAAGGTGTGGAAGCGCAAGACTGGGTGAGGATCAGTGCTGTGAATTATCCAGTCAAGGTTTGAAAATAGAATTTGAATTCCTGATTGTGTGGGCCATATATGTGTGTAGAGAGCACATGTGTGTAAAATATAGGTGAGTGTAGTGTGGGGATATGGTGATCGTAAAATACTGTGTACGGCATGAAAAAAGACCAAGTAAAAAGGATTTTTACTAGGAAATTTCAAAAAAATAGTGCATTGGCAGAAGAATTTTATACAAGATTTGCATCGAGAATTTTGTACTAGACTAGACGGTACATATGTTACTAGCATGAAAACCCTCTTTTCTTCTTCTAACTACCATGTTTTTGAAAATGTTATATACAATTCTTGTGGAAATCGACCGTGTTTAGAAATTTCTTTATCAAAAGGTTTTTTCTATGTAGTGATTATTAACAGTTTGCATAGTCCTTTGCATTGGTTTTATACGCCGTCTTCGACTAGCCATGTCTCCTACATGTGTACACTTCATGAGGGATATTTGCAGTTTCAATACCAGTTATCGATTCACAGTATTCATCATTTGATAGTCTCGACAAAGCCGACGTCCATGTCATATTGTTAAAATTTGGCAAGAGAGTTTTCCCATCGACATTCTTCAAATTGTCACTGAAGAATTATTGTTGTTGGAGGATATCGTACATAAGCTATACGCACAAAAATATTTCTTTCTTTTTCTATATGTTATACCTGTGTTTTTTTCAATGGAATTTGATATATGTGAAAGTTATGAATAATACATTATGGACGTCGAATTGCTTTAGGGAAAAGTGCATGAGACGTATTTACTAAAATTTCCTTTCCATGCTTGAATTTGATATGGAATATGGGGAATGATAAATAGAAACCATTAAGCAGGCAATAGAAAAGCGTGACATTTACTTCGCACCGGTCCTACATAACCTCCATTTCTTGGCAAATTCGAGCAAATCAACGTGCCATAAATCAGTCCCTTATTGTGCAAATCAGGTGGCTTGCCAGAAACTTAAGCACAAAACCATTGCAAATGCAAAAGTGCCAAAGTGCGGGGTGATCGATGGTATTAATTATTCACACTGAGCTTGAAAATAGAATTAGAACAAGTGATGGTTGTGTGGGGGATATACTTGTACAGAGTGCGGATGTGTAGAAGATATAGGTACGCAGAATGCAGAGATATGGTCATGGCAAAGGGCTTCACACAACATGAAAAATGGCTAAGTAAAAAGGCTTTTGACCGAGGAATGTTAAAAAGATAGTGGATTGACAGAAGAATTTTGTATAAGATTTGCATTCAAAATTTTGTACTAGAGTAGTGGGTACATGAGCTAGTATGACAAAAATATTCCTTTATTCTAATCGCGATGCTTCTGCAAATCTTATATGCGCCAATTTAATGGGAACAAAAAATTTGCTTATCAAAATGTTTTTTTTTACCTAGTGATTTTTCACAGTTTGCCCAGTGTTTTGCATTAGATGTATGCAATTGCTTCATGCAGGCATGCCTGTACTAAATAAGGCACATTCCTTGCATAGGAAAAAATTTATTTCTAGCGCACATGCAAAGAATTCATAACATCCATCATCTCTCACACTACACCACACAATGGTGACAAGGCATGCAATTTGCACCATAACTGACCTATTTATAGTATGTTGATTTGCTACTATTTGCGAGAACCATGCAAAGATTTAGACATTTAGAGATAATGCAAAGAAAATATCTTGCCTTTCAATGGATTGTTCAATGTGTCTATCTACGATTACTTGTATTCTGAAGGCAATCCATGTTTGGAAAACAAGTTTTAGTAAATGAGCATGATGTAGGTAGCTTTAAAGAAATCCAATCTCCATAATGTATTTATGTCAGAGAATTTTCTAGTCAGAAAGTGTTTTACTTAGTCATTGTCCACAATGTGCGGAGGAATTTTCAATCACCATGTGTCCGCACTTCACATAGTTGCATCTTCAACACAACAACACAACGATTTCTTAGGTTGTGCTAAGCCTTTTCCTATTACCAAGTCCTCGGATTTCACACAGGTGCATCTTCTACACCTCCACATTTCACACACATATATGACCTGCATAATGAACAACCTATCTTAAACACTTGTGCGAAAAATTCATAGGATTCATCCCTCTTCACTCCAGTGCCCTATTTTAAACTCTTTCTAGAAAAATNAAGAGTTTAAAATTCATAGGATTCATCCCTCTTCACTCCAGTGCCCTATTTTAAACTCTTTCTAGAAAAATTAATCTGACTTATGCCTCAACATTTTTGTTCTTCCACACTCTAGGGAATGTTTTTCTTTCGATAATATCCAAATTAGATGCGTTTTTACTTTGAAATATCTCACGTTGCGTGTAGGATTTTTCTATGACAATATATTTACAATGTGCACATCCATATCTTCATCACTTGTGCAGTCTGCAGAGATGTCTCCCACACAGGCAAGAGTAAGGTCTATTTCAACTTCTTTGCGCAGAATTCATGACCGATCCATCTACATATGCACATATCCATGCATATGCACTTCTACATTATGTACAACTATATCTTCAATGCTCCCACATTTCACATAGTTATATCCCCACACAAAGATCTTCTACACCTCCACATTTCACACACATATATGACCTGCATAGTGAACAACCTATCTTAAATACTTGTGCAAAAAAATCATAGCATTCATCCTTCTTCACTTCGGTGCCCTATTTTAAACTCTTTCCAGCAAAATTTATCTTACTTATGCCTCTACATTTTCATGCTCCCACACTCCAGGGTAATGTTTTTCTTTCGAGAATATCCAAATTAGATGTTTTTTTACTTTGCAATATCTCACGTTGCGTGTAGGATTTTTCTATGAAAATATATTTACAGTGTGCACATCCATATCTTCATCACTTGTGCAGTTTGCAAAGATGTCTCCCACACAAGCAAGAGTTAGGTCTATTTCAACTTCTTTGCGCAGAATTCTTGACTTATCCATCTACATATGCACATTTCCATGCATATGCACTTCTACATTATGTACAACTATATCTTCAACGCTCCCACATTTCAAATAGTTATATCCCCACACATACAAGACTTACTCTATTTTCAACAACTGTGCGAAGAATTCAAACAACTCACCGCATTGTAGTCCCACACTTCCACACTTCTAATAATTTGAATAGTTGAAAAATGACATCTATTTGCATCCCACTCAACAGAGTAGAACTTGAATTTTAATTGATTTCTTGGGTATGTAAGTTTAGGATTCATAGTAATGCAGACCAAGAAAAGTTATTATATTTGCTAGTTGTTTTCAGTTATATTCGATTGGTCATTTCATACAAGTTACTAAAGTGGGGCATCACAATATAAATTCTCTATTTTGAAATCTTGGGATGGACACTATGTTAACTTTTGGCTTTACAAAGGCATGAAACAAATGACATGGAAAAACAATTAACTATGACAATTATCTTATTACGAGTTCAAGATTTTAAAGTGCATTGGAACAACTGAAGAAGATGATTGGCCGGAGCCCATGGAAAAAAGAATTTAGAAAAATAAATGTTTTGTTGAGAAAGAACTGGGGAAAACCATATTGAAGACTTGTATAGTTTTGACATATTTGTAATCATCGAATTGAAGCTGGAAACTTGTGGACAATTTCTGCCATATACAAATTTTAGTGAAACTTCTGCAATTCACTAAGTTTTTGTTTGATATTTAAATTCCATATGAGCACTTTGCATATATGTCAAAAAAATAACTTGTCCTTTGGAGTGTTGGGAAGACACCCACACACAATACACTACATAATAAAAAAAATATTTATCTTAATGCATCAATAAAACATTGTGTTTCTTCTTGAAGTTTGATTGCATTTGGTTCTATATAGGTCAATTAGAATATTATTATTAATGTTTATCATAAGACATTTATCATAGATAATGTAGAAATATAAATATATTTAGTTATGCCAACTTGTTTAAATTAATAGAAAGTACATTGATCATTCCATGTCAGGCCACAAGCAGTGCAATATAGAGATCAACATTAATATCCAAAAGCATAACGGATATAGTTGTGATTTGTTGTGCAATGATAGTGTGTACTTTTTTTAACAATGATTTATGTTGTTGTCAACATATGCATATGCATTTGCAAACAACATCAAATTTGTTAAAAATATCAAGGTTGGATTACAAATTCCATGTCAACGACAATCCTGGAAGAAATAAATAGAAAAACTTGTTCCAATTGCAATCTAGTCCTAATGACAATATATCAATATTGCAATGTAACCCCAATAATAATATATAAACATATAGTCCAATGTTCGTTAAAATTTTGACATAATTTAATTGCAAAAATTCAATACAACAATACTGCAATGTTAACAATGTTTAATAAATACTTTGGACTCAAAATGTACATACAATGCACATGTTATTCCTGGTATTTAATAAACACATAGGTGTAACCTACCCAACCACTAGCATGCTGAGCCACACTACTTCAAGAACACACTTCAAGAATTGATTTCGAATTCTGATAACAATTAATTAATAAAGAAGCATTTAAAAAACACAATATTGCACATGCAATAATCAATATTCATGCTAGAATTTAAACGAATGCTTAATCATGCCATGCACAACATTAACCAGCAAGCAAGCACCTTAAAAATACATATCTTAGAGATAATAATTAATACACAGTGGAAATAAATATACAAGCATAGAAACACATGACATAGAGCACTTATATTTAATAAAGCCAATCACCAATTGGCTGCAGATCAAGGAAATTCCACCCAACATTAGACATGGTTGTTCCAAGTCTCAACAATAGGTCACCCCTGAGCTAGGGCCATGAATAAGGATGAGTCTCAGACCAACACTCAACTTCTGAAACCAGTCAACAATCAAACTCTCACAGGTTTCTCAACCACACATCAAAATCCAATTGACCATCTCTCTTCCCTTTAGCTTGCACCACCCAAAGAAAATGAACCCCTTCACTGCCACATAGTCCCTCAGGCTATCCACCTCTTTCCAGGGCTCCAGTGCTACTGGTAAGGAAATATCAATGCTGGAAACTCCAGGATTCTTAGAAGTGGATAGTTCTGTCTCATGAACTGTCATTAATATCATGCACATAGGCATCCATTCCTTTATAGAATAATCAATAATTACTTACATCCAACAAAACAATGGCCCCTTTCCTCAACAATTCATTCCCATGTCCCAAAAAAAATACAAGACTGAATGAGGAATACTGAACGAATGATGAACCAAAATTGACGAGCAACAATGAATGAGCAACCCCTTAACAACCCAAAATAAGGGTTTATATATTTACATGAAAATCAAGAACCACATGGGCTTCTCCCAAGAAGCTCATGTAAACACTTTTCCCAAATAAAAACCAAGATGGGTAAATAAAATATAATAAAAGACTTAGCCCCTTTAGCCCCTCTCTCTCATGGAATCATAGCCCCCTATCTCTTGTCCTTGTCTGTATTGCAGCCAACTATGTATTTTTTTTATTAACAATTATCAAAATATTACATTTCCTAGGCACTCTAGCCCCTTTTTAATTATTTAGGCATTCCAACCTTTCATCAAATAAAAAAAATACATTATTAATCTGAGGACTCAAAATCGAGGTATTACATTCCCCTCCCCCTTATTTTGTCACTGTACTTAGTGCATATACAAAACATAAATCAAAATTTCAAAATTCTTCAAAAAGTCATGGGTACTCCGCCCACATGGCATCTTTATGCTCCCAATTAGCATCTTCAAAACCATAGCAGGTCCACTAAAATTTTACCAGTTCTATGACTCGATTCCAGAGCATTTTGACTTTTCTATCCAATATGCACACTGATTGGACCTGGAAGTCTCATTTCGGCTCCACCTGAATCAAATTCTAATCAATAAAATGGTTAGGATCATGTACATACTTTTTCAACAGAGAGACATGAAATGCATTATGCACATTCATGGAAGTGGGCAATGTAAGCATGTATGCAACTGGACCTATTCTATCCAATATCTCAAATGGACCACATAATCTGGCTCCTAGCTTTGTACAACTGCCCAACTTCAATGAGCTCTTCTTACGATTCACTTTCAAAATCACATGCTCTCCCACTTTAAATTATCTAGCTGTCATGTTCTTATGTGCATAACTCTTATGTCTATCTTGTGTTGCTTTCAAATTCTGCTTAATTTTAACCATATGGTCTTTCATATCCTTGAGCAATTCTGGCCCAACTACTACTCTCTTACTAGAGTATTGCATTTTCTACCATACAAAGCTTCAATTGGGTTCATTTTCAATGCAAATAATCTTCCCATTTAGATGTCTTATCCATCACATACATTCTTAACATGTCTTCAATTACTTGGTTTACTCTCTATGTCTTCCCATTCGATTGTGGATGGTATGTTGTGCTAAAGTTAATATTTGTACCAAATCCTTTAAACAACCCCCTCTAGAAATTTGATGTAAACTTGTATCTCTGTCTGAGACAATTGCCTTAGGTATTCCATGCAACCTAGAAATCTCCTTCATGTAAATTTTTGCAATATTAGTTGTTGTATGAGTCATTTTCATCGGAACAAAATGAACAACCTTTGTCAACTTATCAACCACTACCATTATTGAATCATGTTGCCTCACTATCCTGGGAAACTTAGTTATAAAATCAATGGTTACCACTTCCCATTTCTTCTCTGGAATTGGCAATGGTTGTAGCAAACCCAGTGGGTGTATATGCTTAACTTTCACTTTCTGACATTTCATACATCTGGCAATCTAATCAACAACATTGTTCTTCATTCTTATACAAAAGAATTGACTTCTTACTGCTGCAATTTTTTTCTGGTAACTGGGATGTCTGACATATGGAACATTATTCATTTTTTTTAACACCAAATTCCTAAGTTCTCCAGAACTACGAACATAAATTCTATTTTTGTGCATAGTTAATCCAACTTCCTTCATCTCATACTCTTTAATTTTTTGTTGTACATTTTCCTGTTGTAAACCTTCTTTTACCTATAGTTAATGCAGGTATGCAATAGCAACATACAAAATTATTCTCTTTAAATTTAACTGATGCATACTAATGGTTGTAGCATGCATGAGATGTACTCTTCTACCGAGTGCATCAACAACTTTATTTTTTATTCCTTTGATATGCATGATGTCAAAGTCATACTCACTTAAAAATTCCAACCATCTTATTTGCTTGGGATTTAAAGTTGATTGCTCAAAAATATATTCCAGACCACTATGGTTTGTCCTTAATTCAAACTTCTTTCCCATGAGACAATGCCTTTACACCTTCAATTCATTAACTATGGCAGCAAGCTCCAAATCATGTGTGGCATAGTTCTGCTCATGTTCTTTAAGCTTTCTGGACTCATAACTAATGACATGTCCATTTTGAGTGAGGACTCCATTAAGTCCTTCTTTGCATGCATCTATACATACCACAAAATTCTCATTTGGGTTTGCAATCTTTAAAATAGGTGCACTAGTAAGTAACTCTTTCAACAAGTTAACATTTTCTTCACACTCTATTGTCCACTCAAATTTAATTCCCTTCTTTTGTAAAGAAGTGATGGGATGAAAAATATTAGAGAAGATTGCTATAACCTCCTACAGTATCTGGCTAATCCCATAAAAAATCTAACATTTGAAACATTCCTTGGTGTTGACCATCCTCTAATGGCTTCAATCTTCTCTGGATCCACTGTTATGCCTTGTTTTGAAATAATGTGTCCCAAATAATGGATCTATTCTTGGCAAAAAGAGCACTTCCTTAACTTGGCATACAATTGATGTTCCCTTGGAACTTGCAACACCAACATCAAGTGATGTTCATGCTCTTCCTTGGACTTAGAATAGATAAGTATTTCATCCAAGAACATAATGACAAAATTATCTAGATAATTTCTTAACATGTCATTCATTAAGCATATAAAGACAACTAGTGCATTGGTCAATCCAAATGGCACCACTACAAATTCATAATGTCCATACCTGGTTCTAAAGGTTATCTTGCTTATGTCTTCTTCCTTGCTTCTTACCTGGTGGTATCCTGATCTCATGTCTATCTTTGAAAATATCTTTGCCCCTCTTAGCTGATAAAAAAGGTCATCAATTATAGGTAGAGGGTATTCTTCACAATGGATTTATTCAGCTGTCTAAAATCAATACACGGCCTCAATGTTCCATACTTCTTTTTGACAAAGAGTATTGGCGCTCCCCAAGGTGAAACGCTTGGGCGTATGTACCCTTTCTTCAACAATTCTTCCAGCTGCATTTGCAATTCCTTTAATTATTTTGTACTCATTCTATACAGAGTTTTTGATACTAAGGAATCTCCTGGTAATAAATCAATAGAGAAATCTATCTCCCTCTTGGGTGGCAATCCTGGTATTTCTTGGAATACATCTTCAAACTCTTTCAATACCAAAAAATATTCAAGGCTTGGCCCTTTATCTTTTGTATCTCCTCCACATGAGTTGTGTATAATTGACATCCTTTTTGGAAACATCTCTTCATCTGTAAGGATGAAATCTCTTTTATAGAAATAGGTCTTGGAATTCATTTCACGGTACTCTGATTTCCTTCTTTATCAAGGCATGTAAATGTCTTATTTTGACAATCTCGGACAACATGATGCTTTTCTAGCCAATCCATTCCAATTAGGATATCATAAGATTCTAATGGTATGATACTCAGATCAACATTATTACTCACTCCATTCATATTTATTGGACAACCTCCAACAATCTCATTGATCCTTCTTTTGGTTCCAATGGCTAGCTGAACCAAACTTGATTTCTCAAGGTTACTTTTGTCCAAATGTAGTTTGTCCACTATTTTAGGATCAATGTAACAATGTCTTGCTCCTGAATCAATTAAAACAACAACAAACTGATTAATGATCTTACCTTCCACTTCAATCATATGTGATTGGTGACCCAGATTTATGAGTGGAACGGAATGAAGCATAGATCTATAACATTAACATAGATATACAAAGAACAATAACATAGATACAATGGAACTTAACTTCTATTCAATAACGAAATCTGCTGAAACTGTAAAATGCAGAATGAAAACAATCTTGCTCGAATGGTGGTAGCTAATCTATGAGAAGAGATGTGGCGGCTACATGCATTCATCTGAGCACGTTACACTGAGAGCTTGAGACCCTTTAAGCATCAAGAAGTAAACATAAAACCCTAGACATCCAAAATCCTAATCTTGGGAGATGAAGCACCAAAAATCACGTGGGCCATGATGGGGTAAGTTGGTACATCAACTTCCTAGGGTCGTAACTTTCGAATATGATTTTTGTTTTAGGTGCATGATAGACTGTTCAAAAGGTCTATCCGAGGAATACACATTATATCATCATGCTTTGACTCTGTCTATAGTGTGACTGTGGTAGGCCCAAAAAGTGATGTTTAGAGCCTCAAAACAACCCCAAAAGTTTAGGACCCAAAAAACTAGAAAAAAATGCCAAGATGAAAACTATAACTGCTAAGATGAAAGCATTATGTGAGCCAGTTGGAAGAGGTGGGTTGCCACCGATATCCACCTTGATCAATCCTCCCTCAGCAAGAAATTGTCTCCATTGCATTGATTTCCCCCATTAGATGAGGAAATTTCTGTTGAATTTGGCCCCAGGTGAGCCACTTGCCTTGGTGCAAGAGTTGCCCCGCTTTGACAACACAATAAAGTTTAAGCTTTTGTTGGTGAGTACCCTTGACTTGTGTGTCCATGGTCTGATCAGTGGATTATTATTCAATGTAGTCAGGGTTGATCTCTGTCAGTGTCAATTGTTCTACTATCTTTAAGGTGTCCAATAAGAGTGGAAAGTATGGCCAAAGGAGGTCCACATTAAACATCGGGTGCAAGCCAAGGAAGGGGGGAATGTTGAGCTCAAAAGCATTGTCACCACAATTTTGGTGATGGTTTAAGGTCCATAGTGGAGTGGACAAAGATTATGATGGGTTCCTGTAAGGTGTTCTTTCTGCAAGTGCAACCAACCTTTTCTCCCACATGAAACTTGTGTGGTACATGCTGTTGATCATGGCATTGCTTGTACTTGGCATTGGAATTCTGCAAAATATCCTAAACATATTGGTGGATGTGTTATATTCATTCAATGAACTGGGTGGCTTTTTCGACTTTGGTTTGTGCATGGGATGATTCTTCCTGTGTGGACACAAGGGGTAGTCCAACATCCATGGGACCCAATGGTTGAAATCCCAACCCCACCTGAAAGGGGCTATCGTTGGTTGAACTATGTATGGATCTATTGTAACTATGATAAACATAGGGAATAATCTCATCCCATGTGCACAAATGCTTGGATTTGTACACACGCAAGATATGCATGATCATCCTATTGACGACCTCAATTTGGCCATCCATTTTGGGGTGGAATGTCGTGGATTTGGTGAGCTTGGTGTCCAGTCGTGACCAAAGGTTTGACTAGAATGTGTTGAGAAACTAACTGTCTGGATTTGAGACGATGGTTTATGGTATCCCAAAATGTACCCACACTCATTTGAAGAAGAGCTTAGTAGTGGCCTCCATTGTGATGCTCTTCTTGCAGGTGACCAAAATCACCATTTTGGAAAATCGATCAAGAACCATGAAAACACAATCATTTCCCTGCTTGGTTGAAGGAAGGCCTGACATATAGTCCATTGATATGGATTCCCAGGGCATGTAATTAGTAGGAAGAGGGGTATACATGCCTTGTTTCTTAATGGTCAGTTTCGTAATGACGCAGGTCGTGCATGACCTGATATACTTGCTGACATCCCGTTGAAGCTTCGACCAATAGAATTGTTGTTGCAACACTGCCACTGTATTTTCTACAACAAAGTGTTCTGCCACCCGACTGTAGTGAGATTCTTAAATAAGCTTCGCGTTCTTGCTTGATGAAACAAAGAGATGGCCTAGATGGCACACCAACCTGTCCTGAATATGAAAATAAGTGACAAATGTGTTTGTTCCCAACATATGGTAGGTAGTGGTGAAGTGAGGATCTCTCTCATAAAGTTGGGGCCATATGAAGGTCTCATGTTCGCAGGAGTGTAGCACCGTGGTTAGTGTTGCAACTGGAGGTCTACTAAGGAAGTCAATGACGCAGTTGGTGATCCCTACCTTATACTTGATGTTGGGATGGAATTGCTATAAGTATGTGGACCACTTCTAATGGCGGTCATTCTGTAATTTTTCTTGTGTCTGCATGAACTGCAGAGGCTTATAACCAGTGTGGATGACTGTCTCCTTCTTAAGAATGTAATGCCTCCACTGACAGTAGGATTATACAATGGAGTACATTTCTTTTTCATAAGTGGGGTTCTTACGGATGGTATCTGATAGTGTCTCACTATGATAGGCCACAAGATGTCCATGCTGAGTGAGAACTTCGCCCACAACATAATCTGAAGCATTTGTCTCAATCTCAAAAGGTTGTTGCAGGTCGGGTAATGAGAGCACTAGGGTTGAGCACAAGTGATTCTTCAAATCATCGATCACTCTCTGTTGCAACTAGCCCTACAAAATTTTGTCCTTGCCACCACCCCTGGTCACTTAGCTAGGGGCCCATGCAATGTGGGAGAATCCCAACATGAACTTGTGATAGAAATTGGCAAGGCCTAAGAAGCTCTGAAGCTTAGTGACTGTGGTCAGGGATGGCTAGTCATAGATGACCTGGATCTTGGCTGGATCAACATGCACCCCATGCTCATAAAAAATGTAACCTAGGTACTGGACCCTGTTCGTGTCGAAGGAGCGTTTTTCCAAATTTTCATATAGCTTGTGTTGTCGCAGAGTGTGCAGAACCTGCTGAATATGATGCAAGTGTTTTTCCCAACTCTTGTTGAAGATGAGGATGTCATCCAAATACACCACAAAAAAAGAATTAGTGAAAGGCTGCAAGATATTGTCCATCATCATCATGAAATTTGTTGGGGCATATGCCAAGCCAAAGGGCATGACCAACCATTAAAAAATACCTTCTTTGGACTTGAAGGCAATCTTCCATACATCGATCTACTCTATTTGGACTTGGTGGTAGATGAACTTCAGATCAATCTTATTGAAGTATTTCCCCCCCTTGAGCTGGTCAAGGAGATCGTCAATTCAGGAAACTGGGTATCGGTTCCCGATTATAATTTTATTTAGGACTCGATATTCAATGCTGAATTGCCAAGTCCTGTCTTTCTTCTGCACATGTACAATTGGGCTTCCACAAGGTGATGAGCTTACTCATATGTGCCCCTTTTCAAGAAGCTCTTGGATCTATCTCTCAATTTACTCATTGTCTGACAGAGAGCGGTAATAGACTGGCCCATTGGGTACCGATGTGTCAGGGGTCAGATCAATTGAGTGCTTGACTTGACAGTGTAGAGGTACCCAAGTGGGTGAGGAGAATATGTCTTTGTATTATTCCACAACCTTATTCACTTGCTTCTGCTGTGTGGAGAGACCTCTCACGGAGGCCATGGATGTGGCTGGAACCTTCCGCTCACTTTGGGCGTGAATCACAAAGAATCAAACTTCCTGGTATGAGAGATGAGCTTTCTGCATTGCTTGGCAGAGATAACAGAAACAAAAGTAGATGGGGCTACCTTGAGTATCCTGTATAATTTAATGTCCAAGGTAATAATAACACTAGGAGGCCTAGACTCATATATAGCATGGCATCTCCATAAATAAGGTTGGCCCAATAAAGAATCACAAAATTCAAGGGGGGAAACATCACACAATACCTCATCTTTGAAGGGCTTGATGTCGTAGGCCAGGTGACACTGTTGGTTGACATGGAGATTGTTTCCTTGGTGGAGCCATTTAATGGTGTATGACTCTGGGTGTGGCATTGTCGACAGAGCCAACCACTTGAAAACCTCCACTGAGATGAGGTTCTTTTGGCTACCGCTATCAACGATGAAGTGCAATGGAGTACCCTTTACCCACATCTGTGAATGAAAGAGGTGCTCACCTTCATCTAGTTCATCAGGTTCACTAGGATGGACCTTGGTGGTGGTAGCAATGGTGGCACTAGGTTCTGCATCAATGATTCGTCTCCCTTTTACTAGTTCTGACTCATAGTCGGAGTCCACATTTGATTCAGAGGCTTTCACCTTAACCACCAATGACTGCTTTGAGTGACATTCAACGATGTTATACTAGGGGCTCTTATGGAACTTGCACCATTTCCCAGTGTCTTTCTTTGTCTTTCCATTGTCCTTCTTTTTTTGTGGTTTGGAAATGTTTTCCTGAGGCTATCCATCCTTGCTATGCCCTTTGTTTTGCGGGTTGGGGTTGCCTTTGCCATGCTTCTACTATGAGGGTTTCACAGACCTAAACTGTCGCGTCTTTTGTTTAATCTTCTGCTCCATTTTGACTGCATATTGATAGGCCACACCCAAGGATGAGATGTTCAAAAACTCCATTTCTGTCTAGATGTATCTATGTAGACCACCGCAGTACTTGAGCACCAGATGTCTCTCAGAGTCTTTGATACCCAGCTTGGTGTGCAAGGTATGTAAGACATTGGTGAACTCTGGCACTGTTTGGTCCCTTTTCTATCACAGTGTGGTCCATCTTGTATATAAGTCGTCATAACTTCCAACATAGTAGTATTGTTCCTTAATAATATCCCTGAAAGAACCCCAAGTGGGCATGACTACAAATAATGATATTCCTTTGTTTCCTTTTTCTCACAGAAAGTCTCCCACCAATCTTTGACATGGGGGATGACCTTAAGGAGCGGAAACATAATCTTTTCTCTATCAAAAAAGTTATGGATAGAAAAATACCCTTATAGAAGGTTTAACCATTTGTCTACAACATCCACATATATTTGAACTTCAAGTATAGGAATATCAAAATTGATATTTACCTTGAAGGGGGTGGCGCCTTTGCTCGAGGAAGATGCATCGCTTGTTGGTAGTTGTCGAACGATTTGTGAAAAATCATCCATCATCTTGTTACTTTGTCGCGAGAGGGATTCCTCGAGCAATAATTTAAAGGGATCTCTTGCCCCATCGCCTCTCTTTTCATCCCCCATGGGCAACTGTCGGGTTCGGTGGGGATGATCTTTCAAAGGCTTAACTGGTTTGAGTCCCAACTGCTTATACCTTGACCTCGTTGGGGACATGCATAGAGAAACAAATGAAGAGGAGATCACTCTAATACCACTGATACAAATTTATGAGTGGAACAAAATGAAACACATATCTATAACATTAACACACATATACAGAGAAGAATAACATAGATACAGTGGAACTTAACTTCTATTCAATAAAGAAATATGTTGAAACTGTAAAATGCAGAATGAAAACAATCTTGCTTGAATGGTGGTAACTAATCTCTGAGAAGATATGTGGCTGTTATGTGAATTCACCTTGCAACATTACAATGAGGCCTCCAGACCTTTTTAGCATCAAGAAGTAAACAAAAAATCCTAGACATCCAAAAACCTAACCCTAGGAGATGAAGTGCCAAAAGTCATGTGGGCCCCAATGGGGTAAGGATTCTTCCCTCTTGGATTCATTCTTAGCACACTGATCTTGATTATTTTTACTAAGGTTGTTTTTGTTGAAAGGGGGTTTGAATCCATCCCTTCTTTGATCAGATTTACTTTCTTCTCATCTTTCCAAGATTTTTGCAAAGAATCTCTGCCCTTGCCTTGCTCATACATGTACTTATCCTTCCTAATGGTGTCTGTCAAAGTTATGGGCTCAACATATTGAATCTTCTCTTCATAAAATGATGTCAGTCCACTAAAAAACCTATGTATCTTCACCTTCTCATCCTTCTTAATCCCCACACACTTCAACAATCCCAATAACTTCTTTTCATATTCCCCCATGGTCTTGCTTTCCAACATGAGTTCAAATAACTCTTACATCTTCTTGTCATAGAAGTTCTCTTAAAGATACTCCTAAAAATATCTCTTGAACTAATTCCAAGTGATCCTTCTCTCAATAATGTGTTCAACTTGCTTCAACTGATCCCACCACATGGTAGTTTTTCCATGAAAATGGTATGTGGAAATTCTGACTTTTATGTTAGATGAGTATTTGTGCAACTAAAAATACTTCTTGATTCTAAGCAACCGAGCTTCAACATCATCTTCCCTTTCTCTTTCACCATTAAAGGTTGGTGGCTTAAGCTTCCTCATCTTGTTGGATTACTAA
>JZKD02S2154372.1:109794-127167 GCA_000966675.3 Picea glauca
CACTTTATTATTTAAATAATTTCCTTTTTGCAACCACTTTGACTACTTTGACCTTTTGGGGCTTCTAGATGACTCATGAGGGTTCTTCAACTTCACATGGCCATAACTCCCTAACCGTGAGGAGTTATGTGATGTTCCACGTACCACCGGAAATGGCATGACATGTAATATCCATATAGAATAGTCTTACCTTCAAATATATTAAAACTCATACCATTATACATCAAACAAACTTGGTTCCATTACCCAAACTTTTGTGCTACCTGAATTCTCTACCAAACTTTCTTCAAGGGATGACATCAATGAAAACCAACCCAAATAATAAACACAACTCTCCTTGCAAACTGTCCAATTCATGTCTTCTCCTTTGGTTCCAAACATGCGACACTTCTGGACTACTTATGGAGTCGTCAGTCGCGTAAAATTTCCTTGCTGAGTAAGGAGGTGAGTGATGTCTATGAGTTCTTCTAGCACATCTTGAATGACCAAACTCTCATGTAGTTATCTCTTCTTTCATGATGTTTTCGTTCTTCCTCTTGTCTTGAGTCTAATCCATTATTTTCTTACCTCTACAACTGATTTAGGTTTTGCATCATTTGAGCATTCATTTGATTTTTTTCTCTCATCATCTTCTCATTGTCTTGTTTGTAACTCTGTACTTCTATTCTCAAGATTCTCACAGTCTCTATTAATGTTTCTGGATTCCCTTTGCTCCCGTGTCCATTTGATTATTTCTCTACATTACCAACACTGATATTTTGAACTTTGTATTCTCTCTCACAACTGAAGGCTCCCTTGTTAGAATATGATGGATGTGCTCATTTAACCATAGATAATATCACTATTGTCACCCAACCATAGGCCGAAGCCACCCCCAAGCACCTTAACCTTGACAAAGAATAATTCTGGAAGCAAACCCTAGGTTAGATAGCCAAACAAGATAACACACCTCTCTCCAAGGATAGTGCACCAAATAAGAGTAACAAGAGCGGATCAGAGAGTCCAAACCATAACCAAGAGAGAATCCAAAACTGAAATATGATAGCTGCAAGAGCTGGAACATCAACTCTCCTCCAAACTTGCACACAAACTGACAAACTGTAGTGAGCACAAGTGTTGCTTTTGCAGTTCTGAGAATACTGGCCAGAATGAAGACTGACCTCTTGTATTTATACTAATTTTGGCAGACTGCCTGGGCTGACTTCTCATTTTGGGTACTAATTCTTTAGTACATAATATTTTCTTTAGCCGACTTATTCTCTTGGAGGCTAATAACCTAATACAAGTCATTCTCTTGAGCCGACTTGTCTTCTAGGGTTATTAACCAATTGATTAGGGTTTCTTCTTGCTTCCTGAAATATTCTATTCTCATCAGGTTTACACGTGGAGGTAAATACCTTCCACAACTACCATAATATCAACACTCCCTCCTAGATAGGGATGTATTAAAGGTAATGGTATTGAGCACAAACATACCATTAACCCGGTAGCATCAACATAGTCGTATAGACTAACTCATGATTATATCATGAGCACCATCACCACTATCAGTGTCATCAACTGCATCATCTCTTGAAACCATACTCCATCTGAGTAATCAAATATGATGTTGGATAAGTCACTCACTCCACATAGTGACATAAGAGCCATTCTTCTAATCCAAACATATGTCCTAGAAGAATAAATGTCCTGGACTATTTTTCGTCTGGGGAATCTCTGTCCATTGATCATCCATCTAGCTGATAATCATTTCCAACACTACTGATAGTTTCCAGGGCAATCAGAACAATGCCATTCAATAAAACACAACTGTGTCTATCCATAGTAGTACACAACTACAATCCAGTGGTACACTGCCACACCAAGTAGCACACAAATACTTGATCAGTGAAATATAGTCACAATTAGTGGAACACATCCACCATAGTAGTATGCATCTATTGTCTGGAGACACATAGTCTCCATATATCATCAACCTGCAAAGAAAACATTGTTATGATATAAACTGAATCATCTGGGCCATTCATCCACTCACATTTGTGATATCTGAAAGAGCATATGCCCTTAGAGGGTAAACAATCAATGATGAGCTATCTAGACTATTCTTCTCAAGCAAGGGAAGAATAATTGTCCTGATTTTTGAGCCTGGACCATTCACCTACTCGGACCATTCCTCCGACACTAAACAAAGTGCAACCTGGAGAGAATGAATCTGCCCTAGGGAATGCCTATCCTTGATTGCTGAACCTGAACCATTCACCTATCTGGGCCATTGCTCCACCACTAAGAAAAGTGCAACCTGGAGAGAGTGAATCTGCCTTAGGGAATGACTGTCTGGACCATTTCCTAAGGAAATGACTATCCTTCACCAACCTCCAAAATAGACCATTCTTCGAAACTACTCACAACTGTGAGCTTCGAAAGAATGACTGTCTGGTGAGGCAGACCAGTCTTCTTGACCACTACTGAGAGTGACCGTCAAGAAGAGAGACTGTCCTAGACCATTCCCCATGTTAACCACAAGGGGAATCACTCTCTATGGTACATCAACAATCCATCGAACCATTTTCATTACGAAAATGTCCGTTCAATCTGGACCATTTTCTGAACTGGAAAATGCTTGTCCATCAGAAATCTCAAACTACTTTTGAAACTGGAAAGGAACTGCTCATCTTGGACCATTTTTCGAATTGAAAAATGACTGTCCATCAATCAATAACACATCAGTGCTCCCTCCCAACTTTAGAGTCATCTCTTCCTTTTTCAATAAGGAAGTCGTCTCCACGAGCTCTAGCTTTAGTATGCAAACTATTTCATTTTGGACAGAGGCTTTATGCTATAGTGGGAAAACCCCCCTACTGAATACACTAGGGTTCTAAAGTGCAGGCAGAGCTAATAGCCTAAATTCTCCTACTTTTAACAACTATCTCGACAATATCCCACATTCATGCACAAAGTACAAAGTATAGGGATCTGGTAGTCTTACCTTAAACTCCGCATCCGATTTCGATCCCTATGCGCTCGATCACTTCTCGACTGCAAATCTCCTCCCAAGCCTGACTTGCATTCACCAAAATACAAACAAGAAACTATGAACATGCATTCTATATATGAATTAGTGGGTTATATGTCATGACAAAGTTTAAATCAAACATAAAGATTGAACACATCATATGGCGAGACGGGAAAAATACTTCTTTTTATTAATCTCACAAAGTCACTTACAAAATGAGATTGACGATTGCTCCTCGAACCCGGTCTTGGGCTCCTCTTCACCAAGCTCCAATTGCTTCCACATATCATTCTTTTCTCACATTTCTCTCTGGAGAATGGGCATAGGCTTATAAATGAGGAAAAAGGGCAAGAATAAGGAATTCTGGCTCAAAACTCACAATGTGGTTGCAAATTCTTGGGGCAAGGGGGGAAAGTGAAATGGGCAAAGTTTCACTATTCTTATGTTTCTCCTTGGAATGAGACCCCAACACCTCCTTTTATATGGAAAAAGGATGGTTATTTGGTTGAGTGACGGGCTATAGGCGGTGAATTGGTTGGGAAACCACCCAATAGCCTGTAATCTCAACGAATTCCTTGCAACTTTTTATTTTTTGCAAATTTTGTGGGAATATGCAGGCTGTAATGGTGCAGCTAGCGTATGTACACGAACAATAGTGGTGCAGCTAGCATACATACATGGGTAGTAGTGGGGCAGGGTGCATACATCTTAAAACAAAGTGTTTTTAAGAAGAGTTGCTCAGTGATGGCTTGGCAAAAATAACAAGTAAAATGGCCTGATGCCAGGTATGCATGTATGGTACAATTTAAGGTTATAATAGATGCCCCCTAATGTGTGAGGTTAGAAGAGCATCTGATGGCCATAATACATTACAAATGTTCACCAACGTACGAAGCAAGTGAGCCTGGGACCAGAGTTCGGGAGGTGCCATCTGCAAAATAACAATTGTCTCACCGAGCCGGGCATACCCATGCTCGGGATGAAATAAATCATGGCTGCCAATCAAATACATTGCAGATCCATGTCATATAACTATATAAAGTGCAGCCGTGATCAATACATAGTGGATCTACATCTCAAAATCAAAGATAGACATGTATAGTATCCATCTTCAAGAAGCCAATGATGCCTGATGGCTAGAGTTGAGGTCTTCAGAGCTCGAGAAACAACTTCAAGATCTTTAAAACTTGGGTAGGAGTGTAATTTGAGTGTACAACTTCACCACCAAGAGGTCTTCGATGACTCGTCGAGGAACAAACAAGAGGATCTCGATGATCATGTAAAGAACTTCATTGATTTTGAACAAGGACTTGATTGGAATTTCAGGATGGCCGAGCATGAGGTCAAGAGACAAACTGCAGAAGGGCCGACTTAAGTTGGGTAAAACTTTCCTTGGACAATAGTGCAACTGATGATCAGACTCAGGTAGCATGACATTGACATAAGTTCATGATGCAAGAGGCAACACAAACTCTCCATATGTTTGGAAGAATAATCAAATGGAGGAGGACATAGATCTATGTTAGGAGAACAAATTCCTAAGGTCATATTAAATCCCAATGCTTGACGACAAACAAAAGGATGTGCTTTGTCCAAGGGTGACTCATTGTGCTGCCATAAGAAGAAAATACTTTTCCCATCCTGTTTTTTGGGTATATTTGATTTTTTTGTCTTTTTCAATATTTTGAAGAGGTTGAAAAAGAATAAAAGAATGCTACGTTACAAAGGAGTAACAAGTGTCACAAACATACTAGTTCCAAGCGCAAGGAACACACTAATGCTCATAGCAAGGAGACATGTGCAGGAAAAAGACACTCAGGGAAAATTCCTCCATGGGTCAAGGTGTCAGATCGCAGACGCAAAGTGCTACAAGGCTTGTGTATAAGGCATGCTTCAAAGGTTTAGTTGAGAGAAACATGGAGCCGACATTAGGCCAAAGACGCAGAGATGCAATTGTTATTAGAAAGACACGATGAAACCCCCGTAAATGTATTTTTTATGAGCCCATAGAAGGTAAGCTCGGTGTGGTTTTTCATTTTTAGAGAGTTTGAAAAAGCATAAAAGAAGACTCCACCGGGGTACCTTTTTCGAAGATAGTCTAGTCGGCTCGAAAAAGGGATAAACTAGCACCGAAAAGACATATATTCAAAACCATTTTAACGAGTGTGACATAGACAAGATTACTCGACAATCTTTTCAATTTTAAAGAGTTCGAAAAGATCTTAACTATGGACTCGCTGCCTTTTTCTAAATTTAGTCTCCTTAGCCCGAAAAAGCATAAAATCTACTAAAGAGAACTCTCCCGGTGAGATGAATCTCCCAAGGTGTACCTTTTTCCTCCTTAATCTACATGCTGGAAAATTGGGTAAACTCATGCCAGTAGATGTTTTTCTAAACCAATTAACGAGTGTGAAAGTACAAGGTCACTCGACGATCTTTTCACTTTTAAGGAGTCTGAAAAGAGCTTAACTATGGACTCCGTAATGGATATTCTTCTAGACCGGTTTAACGAGTGTGAAGAAACAATCTCACTCGACGATCTTTTCAATTTTAGGGAGCCAGAAAAGAGCTTAACTACGGACTTTGTGGGGGTTCCTTTTTCATAAATTTAGTCCCTCAGGCTCGAAAAAGGGTTAAACTTATACTTGAGAAAACTCTTCTAGTAAACCGAAGTTCCTAGACTATACTTTTGTTCGTACAATTGACCATCCAGATCGAAAAAGGGGTAAACTACCGCCGGATAGACGTGCCTTCAAATTTTAGTTTGGCGAGCATGAAGGGCAACAAGATCGCTCGACAATATTTTCATGTTTAGAGGATCTGAAAAGGGCTTAAAAGAAGACCTGAGATGTTACTTTTCTAAGTTAATCTAGATGAGATTGAAAAACATAAATGTAGTCTCATCGGATGTTTCTTTTGGATTTTGAAGGGAGCTTGAAAGACAACAAAGCTTGCTCATGCTCGACACTTCGTTTGTCAATGCCTGACATCTCCTCGGGGGATCAGTCCGCTCCGCCGAAGACATTCTCCATGACGCTAGGGGTTCTGGAGATATCAATAGGTATCATTTTAGTGATGGTTTCCATATTACCCTTGACATAACCTTCATGCGTAGCCAGAGGATTAATAGGATAAGACCTGTCTCCAATCATAGTCAAGATGAATTCTCCTGCCTTTATTCTTCCTAACTATGGGAGGAAATATGATCTGTGATGGAGATCATTCCAAGGTCTGTCTGGACCAGTCAATGCCTCTAAAATTGCCTCGTTAGAGGCAAAGACCAAGTCTAAAGAATTGGTAGTGGCAAGGGAACCTTGAGCCCAGGCAGGCTCGAGAACTAGATCTAACTCCGGTGCAGGATTCAGATCGAGGTCAGATGAATCTTGCTGGACTATAGAGTACACAAATTCTGTCGCGGACAAGGGCATGGACATGCCATGGTGCCTTGTCCCTTTCATCATGGCTGATGGGGAAGGAAGAATCCACAGATCATTAAAGTAAGTCGTACGGAATGACGACAATGAAAATATTTTATCCTTAGGCTGGTCGAGGACAATCGATATCATCTTGACATCGTCGGAAGGAGGTGGGTAATCAAAAGTACCCATTAGAGGTGGGCAAAAACCAATCCCCACATTGACGATGTCGGGCTATGGGTTATCAATCATCGAGATCGTGGATGCACCCAATGAAGGGTTAGGCTTGGAGAAGGACAATTGATCAATGGTCATGATTCGGTCCTCATGTGGAAACAAAAAGAATCGAAAAAATGTGGTGACCACTGCATGCATAGAATATGTCCAACTCCTTCTTAACATGAGGTTGTAGTTGAGAGGCACATCGACCACTTCAAATTCAATGCACATGGTCTTCCCTCCTAACTGCATGGGAAAAGAAGGGATCATTCCATGTGGTGTGAAAGGACGACCGTTGAAAGCTGTCATAATAGTAAGTGACATAGATAGAACAGGTTGGCCAATGGCCTTCCAACATGCTAATGACATCACTCATGTCGAGGCGCCCTCATCAACCACTGTGCGAAAAATATTCCGGGTAAAAGATTTCATGGGATGAGCCACTACTATCTGAAACACGATGTGGTATGGGAGATGAGGATTTAGGTCAGTCGTATTGAGCATGATAGTTCCTGGATTACATGTCTTAGCAGATCCTAAGGTAGCTAGCAGAGCCTTTCTCTCCGAAGGGTATCTCTGAAGGACCTCCAAAGAGGACATCACGCAAGGGGTTTGTGACAAATCCTCCATCACAAAGTAATTTTGGGTGGCCCTCGCATTTGGATTGTGTGAAGCCTTTTTGAATGCCCCTTTCGAGACGCATGTCATTGTCTCGCCCATTGTTCTCTCGATCTGGAGAGGAACAGATGGGTTCTCGACCTCTTTACCCTTCTCAGAAGTGTTTGGAATTCCATAATCATGTGTCCTAGTAGCTATGTGAGCTTCACCTTTCAACATATAAATGTTCTAAGTTGAGGGATTATTAGACGACGAAGGGGGTCCCTGACTACCCCCATCCACGTTCGTAGAGGCTTGAGTTAAAATTTTCCCCTGAGGAAATGGGTTCATTAACATTGCAGGCTGCTGATGCACCAATAAATTTTGGGCCTCCGCGAGTCAAGGGCATAGGTGAGTCGGGTGGCATTCTGTGCAAAGATTTGTTACAAGGAAAAAACTCTTTATGGCTAAGGGTAAACCACAACAGACAGGTATGACTGCAGAAATCAACTCAATTCCAACATATGCTATATAAACTAATGTGCAATACAAGAAAGAGGCCTACCTCGATCCAACGTTTGATGATGTTCCACCGTTGAGTACTTTGACCCAAAGTTTAATACCTGTGAGAAGTTCTCAACAAATAAGAAAAGAAAGTATATAGTGATGATATAAAAGGGGTTAACACATCAAATAGCATAATCCATCAATAAAGAATACAAACACGCCCATGGATAATAATCATATATTTGCAAGATACCAATAGGATGGGAAATAAGTATTTCTATTAATAATTGATCAACAGAAGTGTCAACATTACATACTTCTGTGTCAGCATGGTTCGAAACCAAGAAACAAATTTCCTTCCAACTGGGTCCCCACCACTTCAATCCTTCACCAATGACAAGCTCATGAGAAAGAGGCAAAGAGGTCCTCTCGATAATAAGGGAAGAGCTTGGGGGTTGAACACCGTGTTAAGACTTGAGGGATAAAGGGATGCAGACTCAATATGAAGTAATTTCTCTAGAGTAACTTTGCTCTCAAAGTTGAATACTTTCTCCTCTTTTCCATAGCTCGAAATTGTGCTCTTATAGCCTTTAGAATGCAACTGAAGGGCCGAGTCAGAAAGATTCTAGTATATGGAAGGCCAAGGATCATAAATCTTCTGTTGTGACATGGAAACCCGACCTCATTTTGTATTTTTTGGCACAAATCCTAATATACGTGAGCTTTAGTGGAACAACAAGCGTATACACATCTTGTATAACTGATAGAGAGCGTATATGTGGAAAAATGTATGTTTTTAGCTCTGGATTCATCAAAAAGGGATAAAAAGTTTGCATAGGGAAATGGAAAAAAGGCCCTCTGTTCAAGATAACAATGGTGAGGCAAATCTTGCTATAACACATGCCTCTTAATGTGTGAGATCAGAGGAGTATCTGTGATGACCGAAATACATTATAAATAACCCAGAAGTGGAATGGTAGAGAACTAGCTGGACGAACTCAATTGCACATTACATTATGTACTGAATTTGCATACATGGCTGCCAAGAATACAATGCAGATCCATGTGAAAAATTACCAAACAAGTGTTCATGGCCATGATTAGGAAAATACAAATGCGGTTATATGCCAAAATCTATCATAGTCACGAACAAGGCCTAGTGAAACCAGTCTAAAAAATCAATCTGAAGATATCTGTATACTATGTAGTACAATCTGATCTCCCATGACCACTGAAGTCAAATAGGTACTGGTCCAATGAAATGGAAGCAACAACTCAGGAAATATGAGGCCACATAGTGATGTCTTCAAGTCTTCTACACTATCCGCCAATGGTGTAAGTCTACATCATGTGAATAAATGAGTTGAGGTCGAACACAATGAGACATCATTTGATTATCGGTCATTGAAGTATACCGTTAACAAACACGAGACAACCTACCGATGATGAAAGTAGGTATCAAGGCACCGAGTACATCTCTACAAATGTGAATAAAGGAGTTGGTTTCAAACACTTGAGAGATCCATTGATCACGAGACATTGATGTATTCCCATCTGTCAATGGTGAGAGAGCCTGCCACTAATGACTGCAAGCCTCAAGGTACTCATAAAACTCTAGGTTCCATATCCAGAATAAATGAGTTGAAGTCGATGGAAGGAGACCCAATGAAAGGAGAGCATTGAGGCATCTCTCATCAGTCAGCACGAGGAACAGAGCATGAGCTTCATGATTTGGTGGAGATCAGACGAAGAACATGTTCACAAACTAACAACCTTGTGTGTCTTTCACGTGTGCCAAATGCAAGTGGTACACGAAAAGGACCCTCTGAATAGCATCCAATGATGAAAAACTGCCGACAAAGGCGAGGAAACCACCAATAAGGCTCATGGAATCCAAGACATTGCACGAATCCCAAAGTGTGAATAGATGTCTTGCCGTCGAACACAAGGGAAACCACCTAGTCAATGACTAATGATGAAATGTCAATTGCTGGGTTCAAGGTGACCTACCAATGATGAAATTAGGGTCAGGTTGCATGATAAGACCAAAGTATCATGTGATTCTGAGACAAACTGAGGGTATGGCCGACATGCAAGGTCAATATTTCTGAGGAGTGGCCGACACAGGTTGATAGAATTCCTTTGAATAAGAGCATGAGACATATGGTGAACTTCGACAACATGGACTCAATGATGTGACAATTGGATGCAGGAGGCATCGATAACATTCTCTATAGGGACTGGAAGAGTAACCAGTCGGTAGAGAAAAAAATGTAGCGGGATCAACTTCCTAAAGCCATCCTAAACCCAAAATTATGATGACACAAGGACTCAATAACTTTGTGCTCTATTCAAAGGTGACACAACTACTGCCAATTACAATATAGTATTCCCTTCCCGCCCATCTTTTTTTGTTTTTTCATAACAAATGAATGCTATGATACAGAGGAGGGAACGAGTGTCGCAAGTAAGCAAAACTAGTTCCAGCAGTGGAACGTACCTATGCTCAATGCAAGGAAATGCATGCGGGAGATGGCCACTTGGGGTGATGTTCCCTCCAGGGTATAGGGTGTCAAATTGTGAAGGATAAAAACAAGGCTCTCCTTGGTTGAGGATGCAAACTGATTAGGCAACAATTTAATACAACAAGCGAGGGCTTGAGATGCAATCACAACTTAACGCCAAAAAATGTCCTTTTTTATATCTTTTAGTCTACTTGGTGTGAAAAAAGGGGTAAACTTGTGCCAAATAGACGTCTTTTCAAATCCAATTTACGAGTGTGAAAAAAACCTGTTCACTTGACAATCTTTTCTATTTTTGATAGCGAGTCGGAAAAGAGCTTAACTAGGACTCATGATCCTTCAAATCCAATTTTAACGAGTGTGAAAGGGACATATCACTCGACGATCTTTTCAGTTTTTGGATGATTCGAAAAATAGATTAACTGAGACTCGTTATTGGGAGTCCATGGGTACTAAGGCCATGTGTGCATGAATGAGAAATGAGGCTCATTGTATTGAATTATAATGGACTCCCGGTCCTAAGGAAAAACTTGGCATGGACGCCAAATGACAAAGAGGTTCTAACTAAGGTACCCATGTTTTGTAAGTCTCTACCATTTATTAACGATTCTATTAATAACATATGGAGGTTTATGCGTCACAATAAATGGGTTCATACCTAAGGTGTAACAATAGTAGTCAAAGGATAACGCACAAAAATTGCATGATGGAGTAGATACCTATCTTATATGCTAGGTTATGAATATACCTGCACGGGGAGACGAACGACCAACCATGACATTGAAATCTGCAAGAAAATTGAGTTGAAACTACAAAAACCAGCTTAAAACCATTCTTGAATTAGTCCATTAGACAAGACAATAGCATAAAACTATATCAAGTGGGTAAAAAAATGGCTTATAAATAGTAATAAAATCAAAATTTACTGTATCATTTTCATTTTTAACCAAATAGTGCAATTTGGACTAAAACAACTCCAGAATTCAAACTACGATCATGGGATCAATAGGCAATGGAATCACGCACCATCTGGACCAGGTAATTCTTTATCCCATCCTCTTCAATTTTAGTGGTTTACAATTTTAAGTTAGGTTCTATTTTGTTAGTTTTTAAGGGTGCAAATTGGGTTTTTCGGTATACGCGGGTTTCTATGAATAGGTCGCATATACGAATTTTTATACGCCCCTGTGTGAACTACAGGGGGCATATATAAGGCCCTACCTGCGACTGTTTGTAAACAAACCGCGTATACGTGCGCAAAAGGAAAAAAAAGATGTTTCTAACTCAAAAATGATTTGTTTTTTTGCAGGATGGTGTTGGAATGGAGAGAGCGAGAGCATGAGGAGGTAGATGCAGCAGTGGATCGAGATCCAGTGTCTCAAGAAGCTTTAAAAAGATATGGTTTACACAAGTTTTGGGCTCTCAAAGGAATGAGGGCCCAAGTGCGGTTGTTGGAAATGCTGGTGGGCTATTGGGATCCTGATAGCGAGAGATTTATCCTTGATGGACAACCATTAAGGATCGAAGTAGAGTACATCTACTTCTTGACATGACTTTCACGTCGAGGAGAGGTTGTGGACCTCAAGTCACGTGGGGCAGGGAGTGGGATGAAGGTTGAAGAATACATCGAGGCCCACTGTGTTACAGGGACTCCCATGGTGGGAAGTCAAATCCCTATCCGGGCTATAGGTAACCTCAGCCTGAAGATTATTGTGCTCGTGCTTACCAGGATCATAGGATCTACCTCACTGCATCAAGCATCGAGAAAGCCTATTTTTTATGCACTAGAGTGTGCGAGACGCATCGTCTACGATTGGTGTACCTCGTTGTTGACCAATATGAAAGGTTAGTTGACAGAGTGCAAGCAAGGGGATAAGCGAAACTTCGGGTTTGCCTCTATCCTTTGCAACTTCTTTTTTGAGTGAGTCCCAGGTCTGGGACCTAGAGTGGAGATCATTCCTAGAGGAACACATGATCCGGCTATGGTGCGATGGATCGAGGTCATAAAACAACAGGGGGGAGGTAGGGTGGTGACACCCTACAATGATGATTTTTTCTTCTAGTGGTGGAGAAAAATCATAGCTTTGGACGACTATCCCTACGCGGGAATCGATTTTAAAGGAGATCCTAATATGCTGCTTCCACCAGGAAATGCCTACGGCGCCATAGGTATTTTTTTTTTATATATTTCATTTTTTTTTGTATTTTTGTACTAAAGAGGACAAAAAATATTTTTGGATGGTGTTATCAATTTGATACATGTGTGATTGTAGATGTGGGTCTACAACGGCCAGAGGGATTCCTATGACATAGGCAGAGGCACCAGAGAGATGAGGTAGTGGGAGGAGAAGCGAAGAGAGTCCTTTAGAACATGTAGGGAAACCTGTCTTATCTAGCGTAGAGGATTCCTATGGTTCAGGTGGAGGATCTACTTGAAGCCATGTAGAGACAGGTTGTCAGTGTACCTAGAACATGGGTACAACTCTTACAACGTCTCGTAAACTCCGTGGTTTGCTATCATGATACACATCCGACACCATAGGCGTAGATGTCATGGGACATGTATATCGACTGTATATGTATTTTGACGGTTTTAGCCCCAAGTTTTTTAATATAAACACCATATTTTTTGGAAATATATAAAGAGGGATCTTTAGCTTTATTCATATCTTACAATTTGTACATTGATTTAATGGTCTTCCTTTCTTTATTAATGTGATGAATTCCAATCTAAAACATAATTAGCGTAGGGATCAGATATATGATTAGAACTTCTAGGAATGTGGAAGTATGTAATAAAATCAAATTGTCGTTCTAAAAGATGTACCCGTAGGAATCGACAGAGTAACATCGGATCACGCACATGGTATCGACTGTTCAACTAACATACGATTAACTGAGAATCTAGGCAAACTTCTAGAGAGCGAATACCATGTGAGATAGCATCGTGCAAAATTTCTATGATGACGCTATATTCGACCACATTGTTTGTGGATGGCCCTAGGCATACGCCACCTGAAGACACTAGTAGGCCCTCAGGTGAGTAAATCACCCAAGCGGAGGAAGCCAAGTTCTGTGTATGACGATTGGCTCTGTCTACGAATCTTAGGTAGACCGAAGACTCCGTTGACATCTGCCAACCAAAAGGGAAAACTCGATAAGAAAGCCGAAGAAAAAAAGAAAAAAGATGTATATACACTAAATTTACATTAGTATACAAAGGGTTTCGCTCAAGCCCAGGGCTCAAGCGTAATACTTTTTCAAGTAGAGCCCATTTCTGGGCTCGACCAATTTCTTTCCTTCATAATATTCTAATTCATAGGCTCCTTTTTCTAGAACACGTCGCACAATATAAGGACCATGCCACATGGGTTTAAACTTGCCTGCCCCTAGCGATTCTTTGGCTTGGTCATACAAAAGGACCAAGTCACCCTCGGTATACAACCGAGGATAGACAGACTTGTCGTACTGAACCTTGACATGTTTTTTGCTGGCCTCGATAGTTGTAAAGGTGTCTCGACGTTGCTCGTCAAGACTCTCTAGGTGCACTAGGCATCGCTCTAAATCTGAAGTGTCAGGTAGGAGCTCGACTGCCAATTTGAGAGAAGGGATTTCGCATTCAACGGGAAGTATCGACTCCACACCATGCACTAACTAGAAAGGGGAAAAACTGGTGGCAATCTTAACTGAGGTTCGGTATGCCCAAAGCGCGGGATACAACATGATGTGCCAATTGGAATGAATCTGACTAACATTTTTTTGTAAAATGGTCTTGAGAGACTTGTTGACGACCTCTACTTGCCCATTTTCTTGGGGGTAATAAGGAGATGAGTGACCATGTCTAAACCCCAGCTTAGATGCTAGTTCTACCATTATTTCATTTTGAAAGTGACTTCCATGGTCAGTGACAATCTCACTCGGGATACCGAACCAGGCGATAATTTGGTTGAAAACAAAGAAAGATGTAGTCTTCTCATCGGATTTCACTATAGGCATGGCTTCGACCCACTTGGTAAAGTAGTCAACGACCACGATAATGTGTTGATTCCCCCCAGCCGAAGTTGGGTTGCAATCGAAGAAATCTACCCCCCACTTGGTGAAGGGACTGACGGTAATGAATGGGTGAAGAGGGGTTGGACGCGAGCGCATTTTTTGAGTGAACACCTGGCAAGGGTGACACTTCTTAATCACTTCAATGCAATATTTAAATATGGTGGGCCAGAAGTAACCGACTCACAAGATTTATTGGGTTGTCGCAAGCTCGGATAGGTGACCACCACAAGCCCCTTTGTGGCAGTCATTTAGGACTAACTCAGCTTCCTTGTGATTTAAGAAATGACGTAAGATACTATCTATTCCTCAACGATATAAGTGTCCTCGATGATGGTATACTTTTTTTCTTGGTATCTAACTCTCCATCGATCATCTAGCGAGAGATGCTGAGTGAACTTCAAGGTTTGAAGATATAAAACAATGTCTCCATACCAAGGGTCAGACGACGAGACAAGGAAAATGTGTTTGTCTGCAAACGAATCGACATGGATAACATCCTTGTCTAATCATGGGAAATCAGATATTAACTCTACAAAAACTAGTGACTTCTTGGACTTGGCTGAAGCAAAGTCGAGATCAAATTCTTGTAAGATGACAATCCATTTATTATATTTCTCGCCTATGATACGCCTAGTGAGGACGTATTGAAATGGATTAACATCCATGACTATAGTAGTTTTGCAAAGCAATATATAGTGTTTTAAACATTGGATTGCGTGAATGACAGCCAAAGACAGCTTTTCGACGTGAGAGTAATTAAGCTCAGGACCAACTAAATTTCGACTGAGATAGTATATGACATGCTCATGGAGCTCATCATCTTCCTGAACTAGAGCCATATCGATCATCTCTTGGGACGCGACAATATATAACAAGTAATCTCTACTGTAATAAGGAGATTTCAACATAGGAGCCGATACCAAGGCTTTCTTTAAGGCGTCAAAAGACTCCTGGGCTCGCTCCTCCCAGATAAACGAGGTGTCTTTCTTCAACAGGTGCTTGAAACCCTTAGTGATATTGGCACAATTCACTATAAACTGACACAAAAAGTTAACTTTCCTCTGTAAACCTTGAAGTTGTCTAATCGTGTGTGGGGGAGGTAATTGAAGTATTGCCTCAACCTTAAGAGGATCTACCATGATCCCAATCTCGGAAACTAAAAATCCTAAGAGATGGCCAGACCTAACGCAAAAGATGCATTTGTGATGGTTTAACCGGATTCTATAGCAATGACATCTTTCAAAAACTAGCCGAAGGTGTGTGACATGATCCACTCTCTTGTGAGAGTGAGCAGCAAGATCATCGAGGTAAGCTTCGACTATATGCTTGAGATTATGAAAAGTGAAATTCATGGCACGTTGGAAGGTTGCTCCGACATTTTTCAGGCCGAAAGGCATTTTCCGGTATGAAAAGTACCCCAAGGACATATAAATGCCATATTGTGTTGGTCCTTAGGTTTGATCTAGATTTGGTTATATCCTGAAAATCCATCCATAAAGGAAAATATTTCACTTCCTGCACACTCATCGAGAATTTGATCAAGGAAAGGCGTGGGGAGGTTATCTTTAGGACAATCTTTGTTCAGGTCACGAAAGTCCATACACACGTGGATGGTTCCTTGCTTTTTATTCACAAGAACGAGGTTAGATACCCATTCGGTCAAGGGAACCGAGTAGATGAAGCCGACATTAAGTAGCTTCTCCACCTCTGCCTTAATAGTAGGGGACTTCCTAGGATTAACAACTCTAATACGTTTTCGAACAGGTTTAACATCTGTATAAGTTCTAATTTCATGTTCAATAATGAAAGGATCAATCCTTGGCATCTCTTCATATGAACAAGTGAATACATCTCAAAATTCTTTGAAGAGGTTGGTGTATATCAAAATCTCTTCTGGCAAACAATCCACACCTATATTTACGTTCTCAATTTTTCCAGGGGTACGAGAGATATCGATCGAGACGGTAGGATAAATACTTTTTGTTGAGCCTCTAAATTGACATCCCCACTACCCTATCATACTCCTCATTTATACCTTTTTGGCCTACCTAAGCTTGGATAAATGACAAAGAACACTACCATTAGCCATTGATGAGGTCATAAGGTAAAGTATAATTGAATTCATGCATTTTATGGTTTATTGAGCTAGGAGACTTAATGTTTCATGTACTAATGTTTAAATTTCCATTTGTAACCTTTGACCTCTAGATGAGTCCAGCATTTCTATGTCAGCTTAGCCATTTAGTACTTATGCACCAGATTGTCACTGTCTGAATCCGGTACCAGGCACACCTTCCATTCAGATCCGGTACCGAATTATTCACTATCATGATATGGTACCAACGACCGCAGACTGTTCTACTCTGGTACCAACCACTTGCATACTGTTCGGATCCGGTACCATTTACCGAATCTCACCTGTCACGATTCGGTACCAATACAGAAAGCATAATATACCAAGTTTAGCTCCAGATCGTGACCAAGATAATTGTTGGATGTTTGTTGAATCATCAAAGCTATAACAAGGCTATGTTAAGCTAGTTTGTTTTTGCCTCATCCTCATACACTTCATGTCATGAGGATGAAGCTTAAAATATGTAACCAAATATGTAAATTTGGCAATTGACTGATCTGCTAAAGATTTCACCTCCTTGTGTTTCACGACTAACACTGTTTAAATAGTCATGGAAATGATGGTGGAAGTAGTAGAGAATTAGAATAAAACAACATATGAAGCAACATTACGTATTGTAGACCATATTCTGAGTTGAAGTTTAATAGAAGAACGTCATTTATCTCCATGTCTTGATCGTTTATGAATGAATGCGAGTTGAGTTGTTAGCATGGTGTTTGCACCCCTTTCATCACCTTGGTGAGAAAATAAGAGGTGCTTACATGCCCAGTTGGGTCTTGTTGAGCATGACAACTGTGGAAGAAAGAGTTAGAGAAAGAAAAACAAAACTATAAGCAAGAATTAAACTAATACAAACTAAAATCATAAGCATATGGATATAGAGATAACAAACACAAAAAGACCAATATCACC
>JZKD02S2154372.1:127217-138620 GCA_000966675.3 Picea glauca
TCTCCTTACAACAAGAAAAATAAAAATGGTGATGAAAGAACTCCTTTGCAAATCCACTCAATGGAGAGGTGGATTGCTCAATGAAATGGTGCCAAAGTGATCTTGTCAAGGATGGGGTTTTTAAAACAATATAGGCAACATAACATTGCATGAAATTCCTTGAGAAAATGAGGTTTCTTCATGGCTTTTTATAGCATTGCATTGGGTTATTGTGTAACTCCTTTGTAGTGTGAAAAGAGGCCATTTAGGGCATTATTAGGTCTTTGACCAGCCCACCATTCGGATTTAGCTCAGATTTGAGGGTCAAATCAGCTTGGGAGCTGATCCATAAGTGGTTGGGAGGCCGACCAATTCAATAAATGCGCTGTTTAGCAGGTGCACGGGTTTTTGCGCCAACAACCGCGCATCGTGCGCGTATGCGCGCATGGTACGTTCCTGTTCCGCACATGTGCGTGCGCACCCAACTTCTATAAAGCGCTCTTCATTTTTTCACTACTTTGTATAGTTTTTGACCTTTTTTGAATGTTGTAAGGTTAATCCAGGTCCATGAATGACTTCATTGCTGTTTGACGATGCTGAGTTCTTGTCGCCATGTGCGGACGAAATTTCAGTGATAACAGATGCCCCATGATGGATGAGGTTAGGAGCATACGTATAGAAGAAATCCATCAATGTTTATTCTACTGAGAATGTTGTTGTAATATAGAGCAATAGGGGGATCATTCAGAGCAATCCATTGGATAAAAAAATGAATCGGTAGGAACCGACCTTCTGTGAGTTGTGCAAAAAATAGAAAAATGTGTACAAATGAGGCGGACATGCCCCATGCTCGTGTTATGTAACTCTGAAGTGTTGGTGTAGAAAAATGCAGCTCCCTCAGGGGCGGTGATGATAAAGGCAGAAGAAAATTCTGCAAAGGAACATAATCTGAATAATAGGCAATGGTCGCGGAAAATAAGTATTGGTGATGATGCAGGCATTGATGGCCCTACCAAGTTCAGAGGTCTTCGACAAATGGTAAAAATAACTGCAATGGTCGCAAAGTAAGACCCACCATAATATGAGAAAGTGTTGGTGTCGAATATTATGGGGGCCAACGACAGCAGGGATCAATGCGGTTTCACCCTGTGCCGTTCGAGATCTCTCATTGAATGAAGAATGAGAATCAAGATACTGCCATTCTTCCGGAAAATGATGCTGATGTCGACAAAAGGGGAACACAACTCCCAGAAGCAAGGAGCTTTGTAGAATCTAGTGAGGTGAGGAAGTGGCAGAGGTACATGGATGAAGTCAAGAAGTGGGAAGACTGAAGACTGCCCTTGGTTGGAGGATGTATGAGATAAAAAGTGTCCGCAACCGTGTAACAAGGTCAAGTGTCAGGGGGACGACAAGACCGATGATAAGTTGTACCAAAGGCGGGACAAGGTGAACAAATTCAGTGGGTAGAGGTAAGTGACCTGTGGAGTACTCTGAAGATATGGACAATGCCGGCAAGGGTAGATGATAAGTAATGCTCCAACCAAGGGTGACATGGGTTGCGTGTGGCCAAAAAGGAAGCAAGTCGCCAACGATGACGACAAAAGAAAATGTAATGACTAGAAATAAAGGCGTTTGTACAATAAATAACGAATAATTTTGGGGAGAAATGTACAAATACAGAAATGGGTGCCCCAGTGTGATATGGGTGGCCCACGTAGGGCATAGTGTGCTTGGAAGACTGATGAAGGGTGGGGGCCCCCTTGGTCAGTTTCGGTATGCGGTAGGTGAAATGAGGGTAGGTTCGTAGATGGCCAAACTAATTGTGGATGAAATGGAGGGTTCATGATACTGCGGAGGTGCAGGTAGCAAATAGAACCGTCAAGAGATAATCTGGGAGTCCGTGTGGGAAAGCTAGCAAAATGAGGAGAAGAAGTATGTGGCTGATTCACGTCATGATGAAAGACTATTAGGACTCCCATCCCTAAAGGGTAATGAAAAACAACATGAGTGTCAAAAAGTGGCAAAAGGTGCTATGAATGGGACAACTCATGTGGGTAAGAATGCTACCGGGTAACAGTACCGAAGATGCAAGTGGAGGCGTGGGTACTACAAAGCCGGGAATGAGAATCCTAAAGGTCAATATCAGAGGGTGTGACTGGAAATGTAAATGCAATACAGTGGGAGAGACTACATGCCAGTGCTGAGTATATACCTGAAGGGATGATGTCGATGAATGATGAGCAAGTACCTGCACACATAACAACCAAATACCCAAAGTGAACAATGTCTGAAGAGAATCAAAGATAGGAGGATGTGTTTGATAAATGTGACTATGCGTGTGCGTACCTGACCATGATATGAAAAAAAGGTGCCCCGGGGGCTCAAGATGAAAAGTGACCCAGGGACGACTGTGATGTAGGTGGTGGGATGCTGATCCCGTGGCTGAAGACGGTTTGGAAAATGGACACCTTGGGCTCCTGGAATGGTGAGGGGAAGTTTGGCAAAGGGCCTATATATAGCTGTAGGGCCCACATTGCCACCTCATTTGTACCTGCTGTAATAGTGACTGGATGAGCAGTTTGCAGAGAAGATTTGGAGATTCAGGGAGGACGAGGCATCCGATCGACGTTCTGCAAGTATCAGGTTAGTGGTTTGATCATCCTGCATAGAAATAGGTTTTCAATTTTTGGGCAGGGTTTGTACGGAGGGCCGTACAGGGGTATTTAGGTTTTTTTTTATGGGGTGTGGGCCCACATGCGCGGGCGATTCGGTGAAAGGCATGCATACATGCGCGCCTGTACACTGAATAGACGCGCATGGGTGAACGATAGGGGGAATTTAAGGCACGCCCAAAGGGCGCGCCTGTGTGGTGAACAGGCGTGCATCAGTGCGTGCCTGTAGGTTTGACAGGCGCGCACCGGTGCGCGTCTGTATGGTAAACAAGCATGCTTAAGAGCGCGCCTGTGAAGCAAATAGGCATGCATTGAGGCACACCTATTCGTTTTACAGACACACATATATGCGCGCCTGTGTACTGAACAAGTGCGTATGTGTGCACGCCTGTGGGAACAAAAACCGCACCTAGGAGGCAAGGTTGAAGGGTAAAAAATGAGTCTTGTTGATGCTGTTGATGGTTTACATGAGCTGATATAGGACTCTGTGTTGTTTGCAGGTGGCTAGCAGTGACGATGCCAGTGTGGTGGCGAGAGAGAGAATGGGCCCAGTTGCGAGATGCTATGGCCATTGAGGGGCCCAGAGTATGTGCGACTTTGGCAACCTGTGGGTTGCTAAAGTTCTTTGAGTGCCCATTGGTACGGGCATAGGAGTATTTACTACAGTTCCTGCTCTAGATGTGGAGTCTGGAGCTGCACTGCTTCCTCGTGCGAGGAGAGAAGATCCCCTTCACTGCGGTGGAGGATGTATATTATCTGATTGGGCTCCCCTTTCGGGGAACGCCCCTACCAGCAGAGCCTGTGCTGCCTAGGGATACAAACCTTGCTACTATTGGCCAACGATACTTCTTAGGTCGGGACTTTATGTATGGGATTGTGGTGAGCATCAGTGCTATAGACTCCCTAGAACATCGCTGTATAGCGGCGATGATTGTGCGTATATATGGGTCACTTGCGACTCACCGGATTAGTGGTGGCCAGCTGTTGGTGCTGGAGAGGGTGGTGGCCGGCGAGAAGTTCGCGTGGGGGCTGACGCTGCATACGTGGATGATAGCGTAGTTGGACCGTTGTCGGTCCATAGGGGCCGGAGAGTTTGCATTTGGGTCTATCCTAGTGGCATGGTTCTTAGAGAGGGTGCCGATGTTGCGCCCGAGGGTTTTACTGGAGGTGCCGGGGGCGCATGAGCCGCGATTGGGGTGGTGGTCTATAGTTTTTCTTCGACATGGCGGTGGCGAAGGTGGCCACTTCATTTCGGCAGAGGCAACACAGATATGGCGACAGATGCTGCAGGTAGTACTTCGGTACCCCTATGCTGGGGTTGATTTCCGAGGTGACCCGGACATGGTGCTGCCTCAAGGGGAGGTTTTTGACCATCGAGGTATGTTTTTGATTTATGTTGTCTTTTGAGATATCAATCCATATGTATATGATATAGATGTTGATACTATCTGTTGGTTGTTGTTTTGTGCATGTGCAGATGTGGCACCTCACGGGTGCGAGGTGGAGATGCAGAGAGTGCCGGCTCGTTGAGAGCTAGAGAGACGACCGCAGGGAGAGAGACGTCAGTAGGAGGATGCCGCGGGGTGACTTGCTGAGCCCGAGAGGGCAGTGAGGAGGCTCCAGTTCGATGACCCTGGTGCGGGGCCATCACACGCTCCTCCAACGGTGGCCAGAGTGGATTATGATGACATACGCTGTCGGCTGGAGATGGTGTTGCAAGATGTGCCTAAGGGCATGTGGACTTGTATCCAGGATGAGAGCTTCCTGGAGTAGTGTGTGGGGGCGTTGCCGCCATGGCGGGCCATAGTGCGGTGAGCAGCTGTGCTTGCAGCGATGACGAGTGGATGCCTACCTCTGGGGAAGGAGGGTCCTGTGGGTGGTCCACCACCTCCTGGGGCAGGTGGTGGTGGGCCACCACCTCCTCTTGAGGGAGGAGCAGGTGGTGGTGTGATAGAGGCACCATGATGTATATGGTTTTGTTGTATATAGGCTGGTGAGCCAATTTTTTTTTGTACCGAGGTGCTATGATGGCCTGCGGATACATGTATTTTTGTATGTAAACATTCGGATGGCCTGATGGGCCTTTATATATATATGAGTATACATATTTTGAGATCCTGATGTTGTCTACATGTGTTTTTTGTTGATGATTTTGATGATGTCTATTCTATCTATATGCTGTGACATGATTTGTGAGCTATTTATGTATGTGTAGCTTGATGTGATATATGCCAATCTAACACCGTGTTAGCTATTTGATCTGTTGTTTGATTCAATTGTCTTGGAATATGTGTAAATCTAATGGAATCAAAATGTCGAGATAACAGTCTAACTTGTAGGTATTTGCAAAAGAGGCACGGATCGCGTACACGGTATACATTGTTGAGCTGGAGAGCGACTAGTTGAGAGTCGAGGAAGACGCTAAGGTGATGAATATGATGATGCTGGGCGTTGGCCAGGAGGCTAATGACCGCAGTGTATTTGGATTGGTTGTTGGTTACTGGCCCCAAACATATGCCGCTTGAATGTAGCATTTCATGTGAGGGGGTGTAGAGAGCCCAAGCAGCCGAAGCGAGATTTTGCGTCCAACGGCTGGCACCATCGGCATAACCAATGTGGTAGACTGGTGGAGGAAGCATCTGTCAATAGCACAAAGGATAGTTTAGATGAGAGGGGAGGAGAAAAATATTAAAAACACTAGAAAAGAAATAACCTAAAGAAGAATGACTACTTTTAAGCATAAAATTTCTTGAGATATAACCCATTGACGGGTTCCTTGAGAGAGAGGCCTTCAGGGGAGGCCAAGATGTATGCGCCTTTGGTGAGGCAATATTGAATGATGTAAGGGCCATGCCAAAGTGATTCAAATTTTCCGTGGCCAAAGGTATCATGAGTGATATCATAAGCCAGGATGAGGTCGCCTTCGTGGAATGATCGAAGGTTGACATGGCGATCAAAGGTAGCCTTGGATCATTTTTTAGCTGCCTCATTGTTTTGTAAGGAAGATCGACGATCTTCATCCAGCGACTCCAAGTTCAGCAAGCGCTGCTCCATTGGAGCAGTGTCAGGTAATAACTCAATTGCGGTGCATAAGTTGGGAATTTCGCACTCGATGGGAAGAGTTGCCTCGACCCCATGGACTAAATGGAACGGTGTGAAACTAGTAGCGATTTTCACTGCCGTTTGATAAGCCCATAGCATGGAAAATAACATATGATGCCAATTGGTTTTATGTTTATTAACCGTGTGCTGTAACATGGTCTTGAGGACTTTGTTAACTGCCTCGACCTGTCCATTGGACTAAGGGTAATATGGTGAGGCAAACTCGTAAGAGAATCCTAACCGAGATGAGAGTTCTACGAAGATCTCATTCTCGAAGTGTTTCCCATGGTCGGAAACAAGTTGGAGTGGTACTCCAAAATGGGATATGACGTGATTAAAGAAAAAACGCACTGCAGTGTCAACGGTGTTGTTGAAAGTGGGCATAGCTTCGGCCCATTTGGTGAAGTAGTCAATGGCGACAACGATGTATTTGTGACCATTGCTGGAGGGTGGATTGCAAGTCATAAAGTCGATGCCCCATTTGAAAAAAGGGCCGGTTGTAATGACAGGGTGGAGGAGAGTGGGGGGAGCCCGGGCTTTGTTGGTGTAGAGCTGACATTGCGCACATCATTTCACAGCATCAATGAAATCATGAAACTAGGTAGGCCAAAAGTAACCGGCTAGGATAATATTTTGAGCCGTGCATATACCCGAAAGATGGCCCTCACATGCGCCACTGTGGCAGTCATTTAAGACTCTATCGGTCTCGTCGATGGTCAGGCATTGACGAAGAATGGTGTCGATGCCCCGCCGGTATAGGATGTCTTCGATGAGGAGATAGCGGGGGGCGTGATGGCGAATACGTCGACGATCATCTCGTGAAAGGTGGTTACCGAATTTTTGAGTTCGTAGGTAGACGAGGAGGTTGCCATACCAAGGATCATCCGAAGTGATGTAAAAGAGATGTTCGTCAGGAAATTCGGTGTTAACGGGGGCACTGGTGGTGTCCAAGGGGAGGGCCATGACAAGTTCGGTGAGAATGAGGGCCTTCTTACTCTTAGGTGTTGAGAACTCGAGATCGTACTCCTGAAGGATAAAAATCCATCGAGTGAATTTTCCATTAACTTGTCGACGACTGAGCACGTACTTCATAGGGTTAGAATCTGCGACGACCTTTGTGGTGCGAAGCAGAATGTAATGGCGCAGTTTCTGGACTGCAAGGACAACTGCAAGAGCAAGCTTCTCTTCGTGTTTATACTTCAAGGGTGGTCCTGAGAGGTTCTTACTAATGTAGTAAATGACGTGTTCATGATTTTCATCTCCGAGCTGGACGAGGACGCTGGATACTGATATATATGATGCTGATACATAGAGGATGTAGTCGCGATTATAGTCAGGTGCACTAATTAAAGGTGCATTTGAAAGTGCTGCTTTAAGATCGTCAAATGACTGTTGGGCATGGTCGTCCCAGTGAAAAGGGATGTCGTGACGTAGTAAGCGGAGGAAACCATGTGCGCGTATGGCGTAATCAGGAATAAATCATCTGAGAAAGTTAGCTTTGCCCTGTAGACTCTGAAGTTGCCGTAAATTCCGGGGAGGTGGAATTTCAGTAATAGCTTTGACTTTGAGGGGGTCCACGGTAATACCGTTTTGGGAAACAATAAAACCAAGGAGGCGCCCGGCGGTGACACATAACACACACTTGAGGGGATTCAAGCGGATGTTGTACTGACGACACCGTTGAAAGATGATTCATAAATCATTGAGATGTTGGGTGCATTTCTTGGATCGAGCTGTGAGGTCGTCCAAGTATGCAAGGATGATTTTAGCCAGATCGTGGAAGATGTAGGTCATCGCCCACTGGAAAGTTGCGCCGACATTCTTTAAGATGAAAGGCATGACATGATATGCAAAGGTACCCCATGGGGTAGTGAATGCGGTTTTATACTGATCGACTGGGTGGATTTGGATTTGGTTATATCCAGAGAATCCGTCCATGAAGGAGAGAGCCTCATGGCCAGTGCAGTCGTCGATAATTTGATCGATGAAAGGCGTTGGAAAGTTGTCTTTAGGACATGCATTATTGATATCACAAAAGTCCGTGCAAACGCGGATAGTGCCCTATTTTTTGTCGACGAGTACAGGGTTGGAAACCCACGAAGTGTAAGCGATGGGATAAATAAACCTGGCTGCACGTAATTTGTCTATTTCAGCTTTGATGGCCGCGGCTTTGGATGGGTGTAGCGGTCGCTGTTTTTGGTGAACTGGTGTGATGTTGGGCCAGGTGTCGATGCGATGTTCGACAATAGATGGATCGAGGCCAAGAATTTCCGTGTATGACCAGGCGAAAATATCCATATATTCCTGGAAGAGGGATTTATATGAGGCGATTTCCTGGGGAGTGCAAGCAGCTCCAATGGTGATTTCTTCGACAATGCCATTTTTAATGTAAATGTCGATTTTGATGGTGGGGGAAATGTTGGCCATGTTGCCTTCTTCAAATGCATCAAGGGCAGGAATGGAATTGTTGAACCAATCGATAGGCCCGGATGGGATAAAATATTTGGTTTCGATTGTGTAAATGGGGTTTTGGTTAGGAGGCATGAGGGATTCCTGTGGAGAGAAGAATGCACGGTGATGTAGCGCATCCCAGGGAGAGTTTGGGATGTTTAGCTCTTCGAGTATTTCCTCGTCGCATTGGAAACGCCGGGAATACAAGGGGTCATGAGGAGTGATCTCGGTGACAGTGTGGTTGCCCCCTGATGGAGAAGCAGAGGGAGCAAGGCCAGGAGATGGTGAGGATTCACTCAACATGAACCATATATTGAAGTACTGAGGGGTACCCATGGTGGTTGGGTGGAGAGTGTCTGTAGGGGAATGAGAAGGAGAGTTGGTGGGGTTGTGGGGTAAATCCTCAGAGACGTCATTTAAGAACCATGGAGGCGTTGGGAGTGCTTCGGGGTCAGGAGAAATGACATGAAGATCCTCGAGTGATGAAGTAATGTCAACTATCACCTCTGCGGGTTGGTGAAGCAGGGCCAATTGACGTTGCCTATATGCAAGGATCATAGGACACAGGTATGTAAAATGAGCTAATGAATCGCAGAGAGAGCAAGGGCATCTCATACGTCCATTGACTGAAGTAGTGACATAGTGAATGTTAGTGATATTTGATGAGGACGTAGCAGGGCGTGGGTTGTTCTGGAAGTTCTTGTGCACAACGACCAAAGTCTGCCGAAAGCGTGGCAGTGCTGGGCAATGATGGGTGTAATGGCCATACTATGAACATATAGCACAAGCATATTTGGTCCTCAACCCTTTACTACTGGAAGGGTTGGTGGTAGTAGTGGGACTAGCAGTAGTGACGGGTGTTGTGGGAGTTTGATTGGGGGGGATCAAATTCCGTAATTCAGGTAGTGATGGACAGTTGTTGGTTTGGTGGCCCTCTTTTTCACATAGTGCACAAGGTGGTGGGATGCGTGGAGGAAGTGGAGAGGTGGGCTCCTTTCTCTTCCTCCTACCCCCAGCCGTAGCAGGGGGGTTAGTGAGTATGGGGGGAGTGGGGGTAAGGACATGAATCGTCATGGAGATTCTTTCCTGTGGAGGAAGGGATGGTCGAGGGACCATCTCTGGTGGGTGTAAGTACCAAACTGGGATTGCCAACACCATATTGGGTAGTGTGAGCGTGGCGGCTACCTGAAAAGCTTCTATACCTGGGGGAGGGTAAAAGAAGGGAATTTGGGTGATGGGTTGGGGGAGGGTCTCCCAAACGGGATTATTCCCTTGAGGGGATGTGGATTTGTGGACTGTTGAGGTCGACGAGTGTGCAGGAGGCTCCGACGGGAGTGGTTCTGCGACTATTGAGATGTCAGGAATGACTGAAGCCTCCTAAGGAGGAAGAACATCCTCCATGTGAGTTCCGTTAGATGAGATGATGCATACTTGATTAGCAGGATGAAGGAGTGGTGGTGCTCCATGGTACGTCCCTAACAAGGATGGATCTTTGAAAATCCCAGGACCCATCTCTACAAGTGGATATGCGTCTTGGTTGGTGTGGATGAGAGGAAAAATGTTATCGAGGTTGGCAGATGGGTTCGGCTCATAATGTGAGACTTGGTCGATGGTCACGATCTTCCCATTGTGGGGGAACATCATTGTCCGAAAGATGGAAGATGCCACTGCCTTCATAGCGTACATGTAGCTACGACCGAATAGGATATTATAATCGAGCAGGGTGTTGATAACTTCGATATCAATGAGAATAGTCTTGCCCCGAGTTCAACGGGGACATTTTGGAAGAGCCCTTTGGGAGAGGATGGTCATCCGTCATAAGATCGTAATGTGATGGAAGAGGGTATGAGTTCTAGGGAACTGAGTTTCTGCCATACTGTTTTGGACATGATGCACGTAGAGGCACCTTCATCGATGATACACCGATGAACTGTGATGTTCCGTATTTTCACTGGTATTTTAAAAACGATCAAGGTGGGAAGACGAGGTTCTCCACTGTCAAGATCAAAGGTGATGAGTCGAGTATCTGCAGGGTCGACTGCCCCCAAGGAAGAAAGTAGAGATTTCCGCTGCGTAGGACAAGTCTGGAGGACTTCCAAGACTGACATGGCAGCCGGGGATTGTGCTAAGTCGTCTACCAAGCTATAGTTATGAGCTGACCTAGCTTGTGGATTGTGGACATTCTTGCGCAAAGGGATGCAAGGGATACATAGTGGTGGTTCGACGGAAGGGCGAGGGATCACCAATGGGGGTCCCATCAGTGTAGGGTTTGTCTCTGAAGAGATGGGAGTAGACTCAGCGGGTGTATGATACTGACGATTACGCATTTGCAGAAGAATTTATTCCTCACTGGTGAGGAGAATTGTACGCTCTGCTGGATTGTTGGGGTTATGGTATTGTCCCACCTGATGTGGAGGATGTGTGTCCTATTGGGTGATTATCACACCTTGATGTGGAATAGGATTTTGCAACACGGCGAGAGGGGGTTGTTGCACGTATTGTTGTGGTGCCTGTTGAGGGGCAGTTTGTGCAGGAGAATGGGGAAGACTACCAGAATATTTCAACCATTTGAAATCAACGATCTGGGGGCAATGGTGAGTGTAATGACTGAAATCACCATAAAGAGCGCAAGGGAAAATGGTTTTAACATTATTTCACCCTTGGCGTTTGTTGTTATTTCCCCCTTGGGGGTTTTGGTTCCCTTGGTTCTGGTTGCCCCCAGTGGGTTGGTGCTGTGGGGGTTGATTCCCACCTTGACCTAGATTGTTGTTATTCCTGTTCTGTCCTTTCTTCTTGGCATTGTTCAATGGGTGAGTTGGGTTGGCTGTATTCAACTGTTCAAAATTTTGGTATTGTTGAGCAGCAGAAGGTTGAACAAAATTTACCCCCGCATGTGGATGTGGGGGGGCCATGGGTTGTGGAGGACCAGGGAATGGGAAGTAGGGATTTTGTGGTGGTACCGATCCATAAGGTACATAGGAAGGCGTAGTGCTTTCACTAGTACTATAAGCTGATGTTGAGGAAGTACCACTGTTTGTGGAAATAGGTGGATGTATGGGAGGTGCCGGTGGTGGTCCACTGATGGGTGTGTTATCACTCCAAGAAACTCCTTAGGGTTGTAGGCTAAGGATGCTTGGTAACTTAAGAAATCATGAATAATGAAAGTGTGTGGATCAATGGGATAACTGAGGATGGCTAA
>JZKD02S2154372.1:152389-174597 GCA_000966675.3 Picea glauca
GAATAGTACCCCTACCCCTTATTTTATAGGCTAGAAGGAGCTAGGGTTTTAGACGAACTCTCGGCCATGCATGGCTGGGAGTTCCAGTTAACTGACCCAAAGATTTTCGTCCTGGCGGAAACTTTCCTGATTTTTTGCTTTGTTAGGTAAACGCGGGCTGTAGTGGGCTAGCCTGCATTCCAACACGTGCAGTAGAAGGGAAACAAGTGTTCCAACGCGCCCAGTGTTAGGTTAGGGCGTGGGTTGCTTATTTTAAGTGGTTTTTCAAGGTTTTATTCAGCATGGCTTTGGCAAGGAAGAGACATGAGTTGGCCTGATGCCAGGTAAGCCTGTGTGGTGCATTTTAGGGTTATAAAAAGTGTGTGCCTCCTGTGCAAGAATAGTACCTTGCGTAGGATTTTCTGATCCAAAACCAGGGTTTCCCTCAACCGAGACGACAACTGACGAGAATGCGTTGTTACCAAATGTGCTAAACAAATAGAATGACAAAGAACCCACTGGTGCGGTATTGGAAGAAGGTCATTGACTACCTACTCTGAACAAGTTGTAGTTCATGTTCGACCAAACGGGTTGTTCAGAAGCATCATCGAGCGAGGGGGATGATGGAGGTATATGAATCCCGCCATAAGGGAAAGAATTATAAGGGGTTGAGGTGCCCCCCATGGACCCTTTCAGAGGAGCGTTTGAGCTCTCTACCCCCAGACCCATGGTCGTTAGGGTGGAGTAGGTGAGGACTGAGTTATTGGACAATTAAGAGGGGGTGTGAATTAGTTATTACTATGCTTAAACTATTATAACCATTTTAAACTCTTCATAGAACACTCAATCATGATCACAATGATACAGGGAAGTAAGCACTAGAATATTAAACATCAATCACACACATGAAATACACAGAGACAGATATTTCCTGAGGAAACCCATAAAGGGAAAAACCTCTTCTTCTTGATATGATAAGTAATAATTATTTTGTTTACATTATCATCCTTATGAGTACCAACTCATTGTGAGGCTACAACCTCTGTCTTGCAAGCTGCAACTTGCTAAGAGAACCAACTTCTCTAGTTTCTATAACACCCACTAGAAGGAAGCACCAACTCCCTGAGTGTTCCAACACCAACTGGATGGAAACACCAACTTCCAGTCACACAGGCACCAACCTGTATAACAGAGAACAATAGTTCTCCCTTGCACCACCCTACCACCCTAGTTTTTCTGGATGTAACCAGATGGAATCTAAAACTCCCTGTTCTTCAAGCACCCACTTGAAACTCTGAGGACACCAATCCTCCCCAAGCACCTCCCTACCACCCTAAAATATAAATCTTTTCCTTTTACAACTTATCACAGTGAGACAACATTTATCTATGGCTTACCAGTCACATCACTGTTCAACTACACTTCTCTTCTCTACCTGCATCAATGTCTCTCTGCTCGCATCTTTTTGAGATTTTTGATCTTCTTCTCTGTCTTTGCATGCACACCTCGACTTTCTCTTATTCTCTCAGATATGAATCTCTGTTCCTCACTTCTTCTATGCTTCATCTCCTGCACAACATTCTTCTACACGCATGCATCACACACAATCGCAACACCCATATCCTCTCTATTCTGTGTTTTTATATTCTCTATGCACCTTCTGCATCCCTCATGTGTAATGCCTCTGCATGCTCTTTACAGTCACTATTTTTCCCCAATAGGTTGTTCACCGCAGCTCTACCTCACACCCACATATCTCCACAGCAAAATACAATTCCTTCACATTTCTACGTGCCTTTCTCACATCGAGTCATCTCATGATCATCATCACAACTCTTCATCTTCTTTGGCAATTCTGTTGCATGTGAGTTCATCATTAGTGGCCGTTATCCTGAGATTCCTTAGCCTCTCTAGCAATCGATACTCTTCATCTTCTCTGTCATTACTGAATCTCTTCATCATCACTCGACATTATCATGAGATTCCTTAGCTTATCTAGTAGTCGAGACTCTTCGTCTTCTTTTTCGATCACCCTGAAGCCTCTCCGAATTCTATGTGCAAAAACAATCAGTGGTTTCTGGCAGTTTCCCAGAGAACCTCCACGCCCTCATGCTCTTGGTGCCTTTTCCCTTTCTAGAAAAAACTACACAGTAGGCACTAGCTCTTCTAGGTAAGCTCCTTCCTTTCATGCGACCACTGGCGGTGACCATTCGCCTATCCAACAGGCGCTTCGCGACTTGCGACCTCAAGGATCTTGGTATGAGACATCTCGACTCTCCCAAGCCGTGATATCCGAAATGGAGCTTATTTGGACTAACTCCTTCCGCTCACATGACCACGAGCTCTGACCGAATGCTAAACATAAAGTGATTTCATGATTTCGCATATCATGACCTCCTGCTATGAGTTGCTTTCAAACTCCTGAAACATGAAACTTTGAAATGTTTCATATCAGATCAACGATCGAGATCTCTCCCTCTGATCAATGGTTGTGATCAATATCATGGACTCTGACTTCATATCAAATCAATGGTCTGGATCCTTAGTGATCCGACGGTCCAGATCATTTCCTGACTTCACATATCACGAGTTCCTGTGTCATATTCCTTTGACTCGTCCAATGTGCAAGTTAGGGAAATTCCAATCGCTCGCCACGTGTCCTTTGGCTCCAACAACCAAGATTGTTTCATGACCTCGTGTATCGCGAGTTACCACAACTTGCACCTTTGACTTCTCCAGTTTGCAAGTCAACGAAATTCCAATCGCTCGCCACGTGTCCTTTGACTCCAACGACCAGGATTGTTTCGCGAACTCGCGTATCACGAGTTCCCACAACTCACACCTTTGACTTCTCCAGTTTTGTAAATGTTGATCTTTTGCCACGTGTCATTTCTGATGATGGACGGTTTTGATGACTTCGGAACTTGTCTCGTGCACTTTCCTTAGGATCCAACAACTATTGGTCTATGCACTCAGATCTAACGGATGAGATCTGATCTCCTCATCTGCACTTCCTCTGGTCACTAGATTCTGATCCAACAACCACTATTGCTCCTCCTTATGAGCTTAAGCTTCCTCCCAACCTGGAAGAATGACTAAGTGTCAAAGGCCTCGACCTTTGAACCTTCTACGAGTCCTTCTCTTGGACCTCTACTGCACTTCTGTAAAGCACAAAGTGTTATCTCTTCTGATCTTTGCTGTTCCTACATATTGTTCGCTCCTTGCTTGTTTTCCATCGATGCACACTCATGCTATTCCTCCCGAGCTTCTCGAGCTTGCTCTTCTATGTCTTCATTGCTGTTCTTGCCATGGACACTCTGCCTGTAAATCTGTCAACATCATTCTTCCAACATCGCTGCTATTCTTTCCATCTTGTTTTCCATCGATGTTGCGTCATCACTATTGTTATTGCCATCAATGATAAGCATACTCTGCCTTTTGTCAGTAAACATGCCAACAATCTCCCCCTTTGGCATTGATGGCAACCATGATCGGTTGCACTGTCCTACTGAGATCTCCATCTGTAGCATCCATATGTCTCCTTTTCTCCCCCTTTGACATCAATGTCAAAGAAAACATGCTCCCCCTGACTTGTTGCAGTATTTTTCTGAGGTATAATATATTCAACCAACATAAACTCTCCCCGATAGGATGAAATCTCTTAACTTGATAACAGGGTCACGCCCAACTTTTGGCGTAGATACTCAAATTGAGCTTATGCAAGTGGTTTAGTGAAAATATCAACAATCTAATCTTTGGATGGGATGTAATGCAAAGAAACCACAGAGTTGGTTACATGTTCCCTCAAGAAGTGATACTTGATGGGTATATGCTTGGTCTTGGAGTGAAAGATAGGATTCTTTGACACACTAATTGCACTGGTATTATCACAATAGATTGGGATCGGTGCAGTATAATTTACCTCCAAGTCTGCAAGTGTTTGAATCATCCACAACACTTGGGTACAACAAGTGGAAGCTGCAATGTATTCAACTTCTGTAGTTGATAGGGAAATGGAACCTTGCTTCTTTCTCAACCATGATACAAGGGAATCTCCTAAGAAGAATGCACCTCCACTCGTGATTTTCCTTTCATCTACGCAGTTATCCCAATCAACATCTGAATAGACCGATAGTTGAAAATTCTGATTCCTAGGATACCATAGGCCATAGTCCATTGTTCCTTTCAAGTATCTGAATATTCTTTTGACAACTAACAAATGACTAGTGCGGCTTGATACCTTCCTACCAGTCCAAAAACATGCATTATTTCTGGACTTGATGTTGTGATGTACAATAGGATGCCTATCATAGACCTCTATGAACTCTGATCAACATTAGGTGAGTCATCATCCTTTCTTAACTTACATCCAGTGACCATAAGTGTGCTCATAGGTTTAAAATCTTCCATTTGAAACCTTTTCAACATTTCTCTTAGATATTTTTCTTGAGAAAGAAATATTCCTTCAGACTTCTGAGTAATTTGTAGGCCAAGAAAAAATGACAGTTCCCCTATCATAGAAATTTCAAATTCAGACTGCATGGCAGAAGCAAACCATTTTACCAGTGAAGAATTAATACTACCGAAGATGATGTCATCTACATAGACCAACACAATGAGCAATTCATTACCCTCTGTTTTGATATATAGATTGCTTTCAACTATTCCTCTCTTGAGCCCTTTGTCCTAAAGATATGTATCCATTCTATGATACCAGGCATGAGGAGCTTGTTTCAACCCATATAAGGCTTTCTTCAGCTTGCAGACAATGTCAGGGTTATCTGACAGTTGGAACCCCTCTAGTTGCTCCATATAGACTTCTTCTTTTAGATCTCCATTTAGAAAAGCTAGCTTGACATCCATTTGATAGACTTTAAACTTCTTATGACAAGCATAGGCAAGAAACATTCTAATAGCTTCTAATCTTGCAACATGCGCAAATGTTTCATCAACGTCCAGTCCTTCTATTTGAGCATATCCTTTGCAAACCAATCTAGATTTATTTCTTAAAATATTTCCTTTCTCATTCATCTTATTTTTGTAGACCCATTTTTATCCTATTACATTTTTATCTGTTGGCCTAGGAATGAGCTCCCAAGTGTCATTCTTTTCAATCTGGTCCAGTTTCTCATTCATTGATTTTAACCAATTTACGTCTTTACTTGCCTCATTGAAGTTATTGGGTTCCACCATGGATATGAATATATATATGATTGCTTAGTGTTTTTGATTATCCTTCTTCTGGTTTGTACACCTTTGTCTTTTTCACCAATTATCTGACTTTCAAGATGATTCTTTTGAGTAATTATGGAGGAAGAATTTGATGTTGTCTACTGATTTGAGTTTGCCTAAGTATTTGCATCTTCATCTAACTCATAGTATTCTTGTTCTGATTCTTGGACCTGTTCATCTTGAACTTTATCTATATCCTCTGTTGTTGATTCAATATTTTTCACCTCTCTTACTGGAATTCCTTCATCAACTTTTATGTCAATACAATCAACGAATTTATGCAGCCTCTTATTATAGCATATGTATACTTTAATGTTTGTAGCATACCCTAAGAAGATTCCTTCATCAGCCTTGTCATCATACTTTCCAAGGTTCTCACTATTATTTTTTATGTAGCACTTACTCCCAAATACTTTGAAGTGTTTGATTGAAGCAGGTCTTCCATACCATAGTTCATAAGGTGTCTTGTCACTGTGTGGTCTGAGGTGGGCTTTGTTAAGAACATGGACTGCTGTGTGTATTGCTTCTACCCAATAGGTTTGACCAATGTTCTTCTCATTCATTATTGACCTGGCCATTTGCTGCATGGTTCTATTTTGCCTCTCAACTACTCCATTTTGTTGTGGAGTTCCTAGGATTGTGTATTCTCTCTTGATCCCATTTTTATCACATAATTCCTTAAAATAACTTGACATAAATTCTCCTCCTCTGTATGATCTTACCGCCTTTAAGCTCTTACTTGTTTGATTCTCAGTTAAAGCCTTAAATATTTTAAATTTCTCAAATGCTTCAGCTTTTTCTTTGAGAAAAACAACCCAAGTAAGTCTGGAGTAATCGTCAATGATCAACACAAAGTAGTTTTCCTTCCCTATGCCTTCCTGTCTTGATGGTGCACATAAATCCATATGAATTAATTAGAGTGGTTTCTTTGTTGAAGTAGAGCTCTTGGATTTAAACCGAGTCCTGGTTAGCTTTCCTACTTGGTAGGGTTTACACATAGAGCCTTATGGCTTTGATATTCTTGGAATATATTTTACCGCCTCAAGTTTTTTGAGCTTGATTAAGTGGTCAAATTTTAGATGTCCAAGTCTCCTATTCCATAACCAACTTTCATCATGTTTTCTTAGATGACACTCTTCTCTATCTTCTTTAAGCACATATACATTATTATTAGTCCTTATGCCTTAACCACCGCTTGTCCCGAGTTTACAAACTTTATCTTGCAATCCTTGGAAGTGAACACCACTTCACATCCTTTGTCTCATATTTGACTTACACTGAGCAAATTATGTTTCAGCCCATCCACAAGCAGAACATCCTGGGCTTTTCCTTTACCATTACTCAAACTCACCATCCCTTTACCCTTGATTTTACCAGGAACATCATTTCCAAAGGTTACATTTCCTGATTTTATTCACTTAGAGACATGAACTTACTTTTTTCTCCTGTCATATGTTTAGAGCATCCACTGTCAATATACCATGGGTTCTTTTGTCTTTGAGATGACAACACTAGTCCACACTTGTCATTTTCTTTTTCCAACCTTGACATTTTCAATAGAAGGATTCAAATATGGCTCGTAGTTCCTTAAGCGACAATCTACAACTTTATGTCCAAAATTATGGCAGGTGTAACATTTTGGTTCATTGAATAAAGGATCATAACGATTGTTATGCTTAACATGTGCCCTTTTTCTAGCCATCACATGATTCATAGTCTTTGATTGTTTGTTACTTAGCTGTCTCATTATTTGTTGCAACATATATCTATTCCTTGAGTGTTTTGATTGCTCATATCTAAATCTTAAAGAACAGTTTACAACTTTGTGACCATAGTTTGAACAAAAAAACCAATATCCATAGAAAAATCCTTTGTACCTGGAAAATGACTATCTTCTTTGAGCAGGTCGATTTCTTTGTTCTACAGTTTCAATTCTGGTATTTTTTCTTTCTCTCTTCCTTAGCGATTGATTATCTTCCTCTTTTTCTCCATATTTTTTGTTGTCAATGAATGTAGATTTGACAAACTTGATGGAATCTTTGTTGCTTGGATAACTACAACTTGATCCTTCTTCATAACCCAAACCAATTTTCAAATTTGGATTCCTTTGCTGATTCAGAATGGTGGCTAATCCTTCTGAGGCTTTAATGCTTGGAAGATTTTGGAGATACAATGCTTTGAACTTCTCCATCTCTTTTCTGGTTTTTACTACCTCTTCCTCCAAGGCTTCACATCTTGCCTTCTTCTCTAATAACTGTTTTTTTAGAATGTCCTCTATTTTATTTGCCTCTTCTACCTCCACCTTTAGTAGGGAAAAGTATTCATCATTCTTTTCAAACTGCATCAACAACTGTTTTTCTTTTCTTTTCTCGAGTCTGAGTCTTTCAATTTCTCCTAAGGAAATGATTAGTTCACCTTCCATATCAACCGCAACTTCTTCATCATTAGCATAACTTCTTGTGCTTTTATTATCATAATCCTCTTTGGCCATAAGCATGAAGTCATTTACCTTATCTTCACAGGAAGAGTCACTATCTGTGTCTTCTAAAGAGTCATCATTGTTTATGCATAAACTTTTCTTTTTATCAAATCTTTTGGATTTGTACTTATTTTCACCTTCATAATTCTGATCCTGCTTCTTGTGTGGACACTTAGATGCAAAGTGACCTATATTTCCATAGTTAAAACACTTGAAGGGAAACTTTCCTTGATACTTGCCTGATCCTTTCTTTAGTCTTCTCACAAATTTTGCTTCAATTTCATCAGGCTCAGAATTCTCATCCTTATCTTATTTAAATGATGCTTATGTAAGGGTGGGTTTATCTTTACCTATCCTCATTTAATATGCAGTCAACGTTCCTAGAAGTTGATCAAAAGCCAAAGCTTTTAGGTCATTAAGTTATTCTATAGTAGAGATCTTCGAGTTGAACCTATCTTGTAGAGATCTCAAAATTTTCTGAACTAAAGAGGGTTCCTCAATCTTTTCACCAAGTGCTTTCATTGCATTTATTAGTTCTTCAACTCTCAAAAAGTACTTCCCAAAAATTTCATCCTCTTTCATCTTTAGCTGTTCAAACTGTACTCTATAGGTTTGAAGCTTGGCATCCTTTACCTTCTCATTACCTTCATAACTGCTAATAATTTTGTCCCACATTTCTTTGGCAGTTTCTAAGTGCATAACTTTTACAAATTCTTCTTCTGCAAGCCCACTCAAAATAACATTCATAGCCTTAGCGTTCAAGCTGAACTCTAGCTTGTCATCCTTATTAACTATTACGACTGGCTTTACATAGCCAGTCTAAGTTCTCATCCTAACTTTCCAGAAGGAAAAGTTTGTTCCATTGAACAAGGGGGCCTTATTGGTTGAAGTTACTTCATGGCTTGACATGTTTAAGCTTACCGATCTACCTTTAGATAAAAGGAACCATCTATGATACCAATTGTTGGACAACTGAGAGGGGGGATGAATTAGTTTCTACTGTGCTTAAACAATTATACCCATTTTAAACTTTTCACAGAACACTCAATCAGGATCACAATGATACAGGGAAGTAAGAACTAGAATATTAAACATCAATGACACACATGAAATAAACAGAGACAGATATTTCCTAAGGAAAACCATAAAGGGAAAACCCTCTTCTTCTTGATATGATAAGTAATATTTATTTTCTTTACATTATCATTCTTATGAGAACCAACTCACTGTGAGGCTACCACCTTTGTCTTGCAAGATGCAACTTTCTAAGAGCACCAACTTCTCTGGTTTCTCTAGCACCCACTATAAGGAAGCACCAATTCCCTGAGTGTTCTAGCACCAACTGGATGGAAGCACCAACTTCCAGTCACACATGCACCAACCTATATAACATAGAACAATAGTTCTCCCTTATGCCACCCTAGTTTTTCTGGCTGTAACCAGATGGAAACTACAACTCCCTGTTCTTCAAGCACCCACTTGAAACTCTGAGGAAACCAATCCTCCCCAAGCACCTCCCTACCACCCTAAAATATAAATATTTTCCTTTTACAACTTATCACAGTCATACAACATTTATCTATGGCTTACCAGTCACATCAATGTTCAACTACACTGCTCTTCTCTACCTGCATCAATGTCTATCTGCTCGCATCTTTTTGAGCTTTCTGATATTCTTCTCTGTCTCTACATGCACACCTCGACTTTCTCTTATTCTCTCAAATATGCATCTCTGTTCCTCGCTTCTTCTGTGATTTAGCTCCTGCACACATGCATCACACACCTTCGCAACACCCATCTCCTCTCTGTTATGAATTTTTATATTCTCTATGCACCTTCTACATACCTCATGTGAAATGCCTCTGCATGCTCTTTACAATCACTTTTCCCCCCCAACAGGTTGTTCACTGCAGCTCTACCTCACACTCGCATAGCTCCACAGTAGAATACAATTCCTTCATAGTTCTACATTCCTTTCAAACATTGAGTCATCTCATGATCATCATCACAACTCTTCATCTTCTCTAGCAGTTCTGTTTCCTGTGAGGTCATCATCAGTGGCCATTATGTTGAGATTCCTTAGCCTCTCTGGTAGTTGAGACTCTTCATATTCTCTGTCATTACTGAATCTCTTCATCATCACTGGACGTCATCCTGATATTCCTTGGCTTATCTGGCAGTCGAGACTCTTCGTCTTCTCTGTCGATCACTCTGAAGCCTCTTCGAATTCTATGTGCAGAAACAATCAGTGGTTTTTGGCAGTTTCCCAGAGAACCTTCGTGCCCTCATGCTCTTGGCGCATTTTCCCTTTCTGTGAAAAACTACACAATGGGCACTATCTCTTCTAGCTAAGCCCCTTCCTTTCACATGACCACTGGTGGTGACCATTCTCCTATCCAACAGGTGCTTCGCGACTCGCGACCTTGGGGATCTTGGTATGAGACATCTCGACTGTCCCAAGCCGCGATATTCAAAATGGAGCTTAGTTGGACTAGCTCCTTCCTCTCACATGACCACAAGATGTGACCGAATGCTAAACATAAAGTGATTTCACGATTTCGCATATCACGACCTCTTGTTGTGAGTTGCTTTCAAACTCCCGAAACATGAAACTCTGAAATTTTTCATATCAGATCAACGACCGAGATCTCTCCGTTTGATTGACGGTTTTGATCAATATCATGGACTTTGACTTCATATCAGATCAACGATCCATATCCTTGGTGATCCGACGATCCATATCATTTCGCTACTTCACATATCACGAGTTCCTGTTTCATATTCCTTTGACTCCTCCAATGTGCAAGTCAATGAAATTCCAATCGCTCGCCACGTGTCCTCTAGCTCCAATGACCAAGATTGTTTCACGACCTCACGTATCGTGAGTTCCCACAACTTGCACCTTTGACTTCTCCATTTTTCTAGTCGGCGAAATTCCAATCGCTCGCCATGTGTCCTCTAGCTCCAACGACCAGGATTGTTTCGCGACCTCGCATATCATGAGTTCCCACAAATTGCACCTTTGAATTCTCTAGTTTGCGAAATGCCAATCTTTCTCCATGTGTCATCTCTGACAATGGATGGTTCCGATGACTTAGGAACTTGTCTCGTGCACTTTCCTTAGGATCCAACAACTGTTGGTCTACGCACTTAGATCTAACAGCAAAGATCTGATCTCCTCATATGTGCTTCCTCTAGTCACTAGATTTTGATCCGACGACCACTGTCACTCCTCCTTATGAGATTACGCTTCCTCCCAACCTGGAAGAATGACTAAGTGTCAAAGGCCTCGACCTTTGAATCTTCTACGAGTCCTTCTCTTGGACCTCGACTGCACTTTTGGAAACCGCAAAGTGATATCTCTTCCGAGCTTTGCTGTTCCTACCTACTGTTCACTCCTTTCCTGTTTTCCATCGATGCACACTCACACTATTCCTCCTGAGATTCTCAAGCTTGAGCTTATATGTATTTTTTGTTGTTCTTTCCATGCACAATCTACTTGTAAACCTGTCAACATCATTCTGCCAACATCACTGTTGTTCTTGCCATATTGTTTTCCATCAACGTTGCATCGTCATTGCTGTTCTTTCCATAAATGACAAACATACTATGCCTTATGTCTGTAAACATGTCAAGATGAGTTCGTGTTAAAGTTGGGAATCCCATATGAAAACGAAGGGCCCATCACACTCTGCGTAAATGGTGCAGCGATCGACGCCATGGACGGAATCAGACCACTGCCTGAGGTAGAGGGGGTTGAGACCATAGTGGTTCGGACCTGTGAAGATGAGTTAGGAGGTGGAATGCCCCCAGTGGTGGCAGCCATAGAGGGAGTATGAGGACTCCCTGATGAAGTAGCAACATTTACTTCCATCGCTGCTTGCAGGACTATCTGACACTCGTGATGTGTTACCCTTGGAGGGGCAAGTTGTATCAAAAGTGGCACCGAGAAGTCAGTGATCAGAGGGTTATATGGACCGAGAGCTTTCGCTCCAAGGTTAGAAATAGTCGGTTCCTCTGGAATCGAATGTTCTCCTCTCGGAGTTGGCTCAGGTATAGTTTCCTGTGGCCCGGTCTCTTCAAATGACCCTTCTTGGTCAAGTCTTCACCTTTGTGGTGGCGGTGGTGGCTCCAAGTTAACCGACGGTAGGCCCAAGAGCCTTCGCAATCGACAGAGCTCTTGATATTCCACTGTGGGAGAAGATAAATGACATACTAGGGCTTTCTGACGTTGAATACCAAAAGATGCACTAGAAAAGTTCCTAGAGATAAAGCAATCAACCACTACAACTAGTTGGAAGAGCAGTTACACCAACCAACACTAGAGCAACTTACCAGTGCAAGTGAAACTCGAATACGGAAGCACCCTCCAGGTATACTTTGCAAAGAGTGGCCCGATGTCTTCCCTAGGTACCCTGGTATACCCTCACAGTCACCTATGTAAGTCCCTAAAGTAAAGGAAACTAGGTTTCCAGCTCGTGAACAATTACTAGGCGGGTACAATCAACAGTTGGGTGGACCACAATGAGCAGAGTATCAAGCCCGAAACCTATCAAGGGTATCGAAAGCAAGTGTTTCAGAAGATGAATGAGGACCTTGAATGAATTCGAGACCCACGAAGATCTATGGCAAATGCGAACAACGAAATCCAAAGACAAGCCCTCTATATGCGTTCCCCACTATGCTTGGTCCGACTTTGGAGGGGTTATCTCCGCTACCTTTCACACGTGACCTCATGTTTAGCCCCTGTGTTAGAGGGGGGTCCCGACTAATTTCCAAATTACTAGACTTTTTCACTCCCTAACACAGACTCCTATGTTTGTTTTATAGCCTTGAAGAGTTTCCTCTCCAACCTAAATCAAGGCTCTAGCCTAATCTAGTTGATGGACCCTACAAACACAAAGTCTAATTAATTTTAATTAAGCGTTGATTTTAAGAGGTTTGTCTTAAGTCAAAGGAACATAAATGAAACTGGTGATGTTTGGTAAGAGATGAAAGAGAAGAAAAAATGCTGGAAACAAAATCAGTTCTTTTGATAAATAAAGATTTGCAAATTGAAAGTCTTTAGCCAACTTTTCTAACTACTTTTCTTTCCGAGATCTTTTAAAAGAAAAACCTAAAACTGAATTTTGCTCGACTACGAGCTACTTAAAGTCCTAATCATTTAGTAAAGAACTTAAGAAAGCACTCTTAGTCCTGAAAAACGACTAACCTAACTACTTCACCAAACAATGAAGAGGGATTTATTTATTTATTTTTGTTTATTCTTCAAAATAAGAAACTTGAAAATGAATTCTTTTATTTTCTTCTAAAGAAAGCAAAAGGGAAAAATGAAGACAAGACAAGACCAAAGAAACTGTCTTATGGTCTACTGCGGACCGCAGGGAGTTACTGACAAAACCTCAAAGGCCAAACATAAAAACTCACAGACTCGTCAAAAAACCCTTTCACAGAGCACAATAAATCTTGAAAGATAAGGAAACTTACATCAAACCCAGGCTAAAGACTATAATAATAGAGACTAGTACTAGATCAAGAAACCCCTGAGGAGTATGACTTCACACAGGGAAGAGGATGACTACCTCTTCTTAAGAAAAAATCTTTCTGACAAAGGCATGCTACTGACACTAAAGCAGCCTGTGTATGTATGCGGGCTGTCCAAAGGTAGGGTGCGTATGTATGCGTGCAAACCCACTGTAGGCTGCATACACCTCTATAACTTCCCAAAACAGAAACTAACAGTCAAGCTAACTAGGAAGGGAGTACTAGTATGGTAGACCAAAATCCCTTAAAGACTCAGAAACTTACATAAAACTCAAAATAGGTAATCAAACCAATTAAAACACCCAAAAACATCCCCAGAAAACCCTAGAGGCTCCCCAGTATGGTCACCAATTCTTCTATAGTGGGAACCCCCCCCTACGGACTACATTAGGGTTCTATAGTGCAAGCAGATCTAACCGTCTAAAGTCTCCTACTTTTAACAACTATCCCGACAATATCCCACATTCATGCATAAATTACAAAGTATAGCGATTTGGTAGTCCTACCTTAAACTCCGCATTTGGTGTCGATCCCTATGCGCTTGGTTACTTCTCGACTGCAAATATCCTCCCAAGGCTGACCTGCATTCACCAAAAGACAAACAAGAAACTACGAACATGGATTCTATATATGAATTAGTGGGTTAGATTTCATAACAAAATGTAAATCAAACATAAAGATTGAACACATCATATGGCGGGACGGAAAAAGTACTTCTTTATATTAATCTCACAAAGTCACTTACAAAATGAGATCAACGACTGCTCCTTGAACCTAGTCCTAGGATCCTCTTCACCAAGATCCAACTTCTTCCACGTATCCTTCTTCTCTCACACTTCTCTCTAGAGAATGGACATAGGCTTATAAATGAGGAAAAAGGGCAAGAATAAGGAATTCTGGCTCAAAACTCACAATGTGGCTGCAAATTCTTGGGGCAAGGGAGGAAAGTGAAATGGGAAGAGTTTCACTGTTCTTATGTTTCTCCCTAGAATGAGACCCAAAAACCTCCTTTTATATGGAAAAAGGATGGTTATTCGGTTGGGTGACGGGCTATAGGCAGTGAATTGGTTGGGAAACCACCCAATAGCCTGTAATCTCAACGAATTCCTTGCAACTTTTTATTTTTTGCAACTTTTGTGGGCATACGTGGGCTGTAATGGTGCAACTAGTGTATGTACATGGACAATAGTGGTGCAACTAGCGTACATATGTGGGAAGTAGTGGGGCAGGGCGTGTACATCTTCAAAAAAAGTGTTTTTAAGAAGAGTTGCTTAGTGATGGCTTAACAAAAATAGCAAGTAAAATGGCCTGATGCCAGGTATGCATGTATGGTGCAATTTAGGGTTATAACACTTTACCAAAATATCTGCTTATCTTCTCATCTGTGGAGATATATATTGGAGAACCACTTTCTCTTTTATGGACTTCATCATAGAGAATGTAATGCTTGATCTCAATGCATCTCGGTCTTTCTGGAATAAAAGTTTTCTCTGAAGGCTTCATATAGCTCTGATCATTATAGTATATCATTGTTGGATTCACCTTTGTTTCTTGCTAGCTCATAACATCATGGAAAGGGTCAAACTGGAACATATCCAAGTGGTACTTCTTTTTCCATCATGATATCTTTGTCATGGATTGGAAATCCATCATCCTTGAGTTCTGAGTAACCATTATGATACAATATCTCTGTTATAGAAGGTTTTTCACTACGCTTCTACTGTGCATTGGAGGTTCTCCACCAAGTTGTCTTCTTGCATCTGCATACAAAGGTCCCTTCCTGGTATAACTTGAAGCCTTGAGGTTGTTCTATATACGTTCTTTATTCAATTATTTTGGAGAACAATCTTTTCATTCATATGATGTAAAATCCAAACCATGGATATTGAGACAGATATAATGGCTCATGTAAAGGTATGTCTGATTTACTGGAACAAACAATCATCATAGTCTTCTCCCTCCATCTGGGAGAACCTCTAGTTCTAGATCTCATAATGCTTTCATTCATAAGTCTTCCATACACTGTTCTTCATCACAACTTTTAGTTCCTCTACTTGATTGCTTTTAGTGAGCTCATATCAATCCGGTAGTCTTGTGATTCTCGATACAATGACTGGTTGTTCTATATTTTCTTTCTTTCTTGGAATCTTCATGTTCTTCCTCATGTTTCTCTTTAACTCTTGGGTCCATGGAGTTTTCTATAGATTCCATGCCCTGAATATTCCACTTCTTTCTTTCATCATAGGATCATGGATGTGGATGGACAAGCAAGGATACTTTAAGGCTTCTTTTCAAGGAAGGCTTCTTTCTAAAGTCAAACTAAACATGTACTACTTTTCATGGCTACTACCATGGATATACACGCCATCATCTTCAATGAATTATCTAAAGAAAAACTGAACATGTACTGATTTTCATGGCTGACTTCTTTCTATCTTTACTTCTTCTAGGTTTCTTCAAGATTGATTATGATTTTGGCTTATCTTGCAGCTGTTACTTATGTAATAACTTCCATATGAATTGTTACCAGGGGTTGTTGATGTACTTCATCCTTTCATGTGTATTGTCTGACTTGTAGTCATAGTGATTACAATCCTTATCTTGTTGTTCTTCCATAGGTATAGTTTCTCTTGGAACATATTATCTTCTAGGAAATAGATATGCAAGATATGTACATAAAACATGGTATATACAAGAACTATGAAGAGTATTGTTACCTTGTCTTAGAAGAAGAAGTCTGTTTTGTCCTGCTTGGGTTTCTTTGAGGGTTCCCTTTCTTCGACAATTGATGCTTCGTGTGTTTCCTTCCTTTTCTTTAACTCGGGAAAATGATTCTTGTAGTGACCATAATTTTGACAATTGAAGCATTGTATTCTTGACATATCTTTCTCTTGATTTGGTTTCTTCCTGAAGTCTAACTTGTTTTTATTCCTGAAATATTTGAACCTTGCTGTGAAGGCTTGATCATCGTACTTATTTTGGGGTTTCTATTTTTCACTGATCCTTGATTCTTCTTGTGCACACCAATTCCAAAGTTCTTCAAATGTAGGATACTCCTTCCTTGTGTTCATGCTTGCGACAAATGTGTCCCACGTCTTGGGAAGACCATTGAGTACTATGTTTACCAGTTCCTTCTCTGAAATGATCTCTTCAATAGATTTTAGTTGATCTCTTAACTGAGAGATTCTCACAAAGTATGATGTTATGCTGTCATCATCATTCATCTTCATGTCACTGAGCTCATTCTTCAGACTCATTACTTGTCCATTGTTTTTGACTGAGAAGAGGTTTGTTATGGCATCGTACATCTTCTTGGATGAGTCAAGATGGAAGATGTAGGGTATGAAGTGGTCTTTTATAGAATACACTATGATACTCATGGAATTGATGTCATTGTCTTTGAAATTCCCCAAAACTGCAACGTTTCGAGGTTCCTTCTCTTTTCCTTCTTCAAACTCTGGTTCCACGATCTTTCCTTTCATGATATCCAACAATTTATTCTTGGAAAGGATGAGATAAATCATTGTCTTCCATGCTTTGAAGTTAGAAGCCCCATATAACTTGTTTTCTGACATTATAAAGTAAGTCATGGTTTCCTTGACTTTGTCAACCCTAGATTTGTCCAAAAACTCAAACTTGGCATCTTAGCTTGCTGAGAGTACCAGGAGATGCGCTAGGCTAGGGTGCACTAGTCTATCCAAAAATTAGGTCAATCAATTCACTTAAGGTGCCTCAACGAGAGGATTAGGGTTTCTGCAACTGCACCTGCTAGTAACCCTAGCGATAATGCTTTGGTAACTTCTCTTGCTAGAAACCCTAGTGACAGTTCTTCAACGAGCTTAGTATCCTTATGTATATTCTCCCTTCTAGTGGTTAGAATGAATGAAGGAGGTGTGGGCCCATAACCTGTTAGAATATGGTGGATGTGCTCTTTTAATCATAGACAATATCACTATTTTCACCCAACCATAGGCTGAAGCCACCCCCGAGCACCTTAACCTTGACATAGAATCATTTTGGAAGCAAACCCTAGGCTAGATAACCAAATAAGATAGCACACCTCTCTCCAGGGATAGCACACCAAACAAGAGTAACAAGAGTTGATCAGAGAGTCTAAACCATAACCAAGAGAGAGTCCAAAACTGAAATATGCTAGATGCAATGACATATCTCCTCCAAACTTGTGCACAAACTAACCAACTGCAGTGCATATATGTGTTGCTTCTGCAGTTCTGAGAATACTGGCCAGAATGAAGACTGGCCTCCTTTATTTATACTAATTCTGACAGACTGCCTAGGCCAACTTCTCATTCTGGGTACTAATTCTTGAGTATATAATATTTCCTTTAGCCAAATTCTTCTCTTGGAGGCTAATAACCTAATACAAGTCATTCTCTTGAGCCGACTTGTCTTCTAGGGTTATTAACCAATTGATTAGGGTTTCTTCTTGCTTCCCGGAATATTCTATTCTTGTCATGTTTACACGTGGAGGTAACTACCTCCCACAACTACCATAATATCAACATCCCTCTCCTTCTTCCATGTCCCAAATCTACATTATATGTTTATATCCCCTGATTTTTTAAAATGTGCAAGCAACCATTTTTGTTAGAATTATGCATATTATATAAATTTTGTCAATTAATGTTACATGTCATTTTAATTCTCAACTCATAAAGAATTATATCACAATTCCTCAAATTCTAATAATTCCATGTTATTCTCCTCTGAATAATCTTTCCAATGACTGCACTCATGTCTCATTCCGAGTTTTGAGCGAAAACTTACAACATTCACAGGTTGTAATTTTCCATTCACTTATTGATATAGAAATATATTTAGTAATTTATGATATTTTTTTATGCCCAATTCAAAATTATGGGTGTATATATGTCTTCTCCTCCTCAATACTTTTCTAGAGACTACTCGTTTTCTCAAATATGATCTCTGAGCTGAAAGTTATGGTTTGAAGAAGTTTAGATTGTTTTACCCAATTTATCCCTGTGTCATGTGACTTTATTATCTTCCTGCACATTTTTACATACTCATATTCCAAATATCGCTCCATGTCTGTCTTATATGGATCATAATCTTTCCATAGACTACTCCTGTGCTCCAAACAAACTTTTTAGCAAGGAGTTATGCTCTCTGGAAGTAAACTAGTGCTTAAATTTTACCTTAATTGTTTCTGCTATAAGTTTCTCATACAAGCTCTATTTTGCACCTAGAGTAGCTCACTAGATAGCTCTCAACGAGTTCTTTTATTTAAGATATAGAAACATAGTGTACCATTGGTACTCTCCATTCTCATGGGTTTTGATTTCCCAAAAATGTCATTTAGGGCCTCAAAATTGCCCTACAAGTTCATGACCTTTAAAAATTCAAAAAATTCATAGAAAAATCATTGTTTTACTATTATAACAACCTCTTAAACTTGATCGATCGATCTCAAAATCAGGTGACATCTCATTCGTTGATATTAACTATATTGGTGATAGACGATCAAGGTTTTCCATTACGCACATGTAGCACCCTACCAAAACTATCGACTTGACCATTAGTCATCAACCCTTCCTCTTGAAAACTAATTTGCAACACAATGTAAACCAATCGACCCAACCATCGACCATCAATGGTATTTGTTGATGGATGAAACTACTTACCAATTCAGCCGACCCTACCATCGATCATTGACCCTTTCTTAGATGACATGTCATGACACGTAGACTCAACATGACACTCTGGCTGGCGTAGCATGACACGCCATCACTCTCTTTCCTTCATCGACCATTAGCCATTTCAATTGGATGACCCAAAATCCTTGATAAATGAACTGACACTCGACCATTTACCCTCAATTATTTCCCTTAGACAACCCAAACACCTCGTTGAATTGGCCAATACTTGATCATCGATCATCGACCATCGTTGATTTCCCTTGGACGACCTAAACACCTTGCCAATTTTGTTGATGCCCAAACATCATCCATTGGCCATCATGCTTTCTCTTAAATGACATAGACACTTTTCCGAGTTGGCCGACACCCGACCATTGGTCATCGACGATTTCCATTGGCGAAAAACACTTAACTAATTCAGCTAACTCGACCATTGGTCATCGACGATTTCTCTTCGCCAACTCCAACACTTAAAAAAATTTCGATTAAAACTTGGATGAATCTAGACCATCGATTTGTCATTCAAAATTATCTCAATCATTGATCGATCAAAATTCACCCAACTCTATTGACGATTCTCGACCATCAATTTTCTCTACTTTCCAAGCTCCGAAAGCAAATCCCGATTGTCGATCGACTCCAACTTACCAACGATCAAAAATAAATCTTGATCATCGATCGACTCCAACTTGCCAACGGTCGAAAATAAATCCAGACTGTTGATTCTCTTCTTTTGCAAACACTAAAAACAAATGTCGGTCGTTGATCTGCTCCCTTCACAAAAGTTTGAAACCTTAAAGGTTTTTAAATTTATCAAAATGAATCTGGGTTGTTGATCTCAAGATCAAACAAAATCTTGATCGTTGATTATGCAAACTTTGCTGAGCACCACAACAACCATTGAAACACAATTTTTTGACCTCCCAGGTCGAATTCAGCTCTGCAACCTGTAGATTCATGCCCTAGATAATCTCTTTGACTACTCTAAGGCATTTAAACTCAGAATTTTCGCACAAATTTAAGGATTTCGCTCTCATTTCTTCGTTTTTTGCCAAATTTTCCCAATTTTCACTTGTCTTGGCCCATACAAGTACAATGTTTGAACTAGAAGCTTCGATACCAATCGTTAACCTACCCAGCCACCAACAGGCTAAGCCACACTACTTCAAGAATGCACTTCAATAACTGATTTCGAATTGTGATAACAATTAATTAATAAAGAAGCATGAAAGAAACACAATATCACACATCCAATAATCAAGATTCATTTTAGACTGTAAACGGATGCTTAATCATGCCATGCACAACATTAACTAGCAAGCATGGACATTAAAATACATATCTCAGAGATAATAATTAATACACGACATAAATAAATATACAAGCAAAGAACCACATGGCAAAGAACACTTATCTTTAATAAAACTAATCACAAATTGGTTGCAGACCAAGGATGTTCCACCCAACCCTAGACATCATTTTTCCAAGTCTTAACAATAGGTCACCCCCGATCTAGGGCCATGAATCCACAAGGACGGGTATCAAACCGACACTCAACTTTCAAAACTAGTTGACAATCAAACTCTCATAGGTTTCTCAACCACAAAGCAAAATCCAATTCACCAACTCTATTCCCTTCATCTTGCACCACCCAAAGAAAATGGACCCCCTTCACTGCCGCACAGTCCCTCATGTTGTCCACCTATTTCTAGGGCTCCAATGCTACTAGTCAGGAAATCTCAATGCTAGAAACTCAAGGGATTCTTAGTTATGGATAGTTCTATATCAACTAATTTTAATCTCATGCACACATGCATTCATTCCCTTATGAAATAATCAATAATTACTTATAGCCAACAAAGCAATGGCTCCTTTCCTCAACAATTTGTTCCCATTAACCAACCAAGAACAATAATGAATGGTGAATAATGAATGAATGATGAACCAAAAAATGATGAGCAATAATGAATAAACAACCCCCAAACAACCCAAAAGGGGAGTTTATATATTTACATGAAAATCAAGAACCACGTGGCCTTCCCCCCAAGAATCTCATGTAACCATTTTTCCCAAATAAAAACCAAGATGGGTAAATAAAATATAATAAAAGACTTATCCTCTTTAGCTCCCTCTCTCATGGAATCATAACCCCTATCTCTTGTCCTTGTCTGTCTTACAACCAACAATGTATTTTATTATTAACAGTGATCAGAATATTACATTTCAAGCACTCTGACCTTTCATCAAATAAACAAAATACATTATTAACCTGGGGACTCAAAACCAGGGTATTACAATAGGTAATATGTATATACAATGTATATGTTATTACACATCAACATTTAGATCAATATAAAAAATAACTAAATTATAGTTCTAGTATCCACACAAAGAAATTGAAAATCAATGCATATAACCCATCACACATGTATGATGACATTATCTTCGTTCAATGTCTATCCCACATGCATGAAGCATTTGAGGCAGGCTCAACCGAAGCCATTGCAGGAAGATGCAAAGAACATGATGACAGAGATGGATACAACCAAGGGACATATGGAAAATCTTAAGTTGGAAGTTGAAGAAATACTCAAAGAGCATATCACTGCATAGAACATGGAGTCTGTTTCTGAGAAGAGCACACATGTGAAGACTCATGCTGAAAAGATTTTAGGAAGATTCCATAAGCTGGAGAAGTCGGTCAGAGATGCAAACATGGCCTGAGTGGCTTGGGACTAGCCATAGGTAAGTGTTGGGGTCTTGTTGGAGTAAGATATTTTGGTAGAAAAGTTAAATGAATAAGGAAGAGCACAACAAATGAGGTAGTAAGCTAAGGAATAGACCAAAGAAGCAACGTGCACCAGGAATCAAAGAAAAACAACGTGAAGAAAAGAAGAGTCAAAGTAGGAAATGGTTGGATCGAAGACCAACCACGCACAAGAGGTTGATATGTGGAAAAGCCTAATCCACTAGGGTTAGGGTGTTGGTAATCATTGTAATGGGTTTAACCCACATTTTGGTAGTATAAATAGGCATTGTAAGATATGAGGAGATCACCTATCATCTAGTTTTTGGCGAAGTTGAGTTTAGTTTTGAGTTCTTGATATATATTGAGTCACATTATTAGTTTTGGTTGAGAGTTGTGGAGCTCATACTTGGAGACTTATGGATTGTAACTGAGGGTTAGGTCACAAGATGTGGATCTTGGTGCAACATTGGTCAACCTCACCATTACCAACTTATGATGTAATGCACGCAACACACTATTTTGATACATATGAATAAAGAATCATAGA
>JZKD02S2154372.1:174687-201236 GCA_000966675.3 Picea glauca
GGAATTGTTCCATTTATGTGTTTAAATGTTTATTATGTTGAATGAATAAATGAATATATGAATATGTTAAGGTTAGTTTACAGTGCACACTAGATTAGATATGAAAAATGAATGTTAAGGGTTAAATATGGTAGAATGATGAAAGTTGAAGTAGAAGAATAACATTTCTAATATCCCCATGAGTTCCATCCCTTCCATGACCGCAGACATTTGGGTCTTCTAGTCACCCATAAGACATTTCGGGTGAGACTGCATTGTGCACTCTATGCACAGTTTTTCCTTCTGGTTTACCATAGGGGCTGATGGTTTCTAGGGTTTTGTTGAAGAACTAAGGTAGAACCCCGGTCATCCCATACATCCAACAATATGGTATGGTATGGTATGCCTTGCCTTGGTATGGTATGGTATGCTATGGTATCCTTTGCATGGTATGGTATGGTATGCCTTTCCATGCCATGGTATGGTGTGGTATGCTATGGTATGCCTTGTGATGCAGGAGCATCGTTAACAAAGCCCACGTGGAGGGACAACTCAGCACCATAGCGTTCCTTTTTAAAATTAATTGGAATGTAAAAGATGACATTTTTCTGTAGATCCATTTTGAATGGATGATTGAAGACGAGCAAAATGCTCGAAAACTGAATGATCACGAGAGGTATGGGAGTTTCACTCTCAGTCTTGAATGTAATGAAGCTTGAGTAGTTGTTAGTTGTTACTTCGATAGAAGAGGTAGTCAGAGGGAACCCTAGGACCTTCCTGTATAGGTAGATGCATGGCATGCCCAAATGAGGCAGCTGGAGGAGTATTGTTATTGAATAGGAGGTAGAATAGTTTGTTTTGAGAGAGTTGAGACTCTGTTACAGTCCAGCCTGCACATATTGTAATCAGACATTCATCTTAATAGAAAGAAAGCAAATTTTCCCGCATATGAATTTTCTGTGTGTTTATGTGTATTGAATGAATGTTATGTGTGTGTGTTTATGAATGTTGTAGATGCATGTTAGAATTCATTTGCAGGGGATAGATAGACTTTGCTATCTGTCTATGAGTTATAGAGTTGTTATGGATTCTTAGGCTATGCAAGGAGTAAACAATAGAATATTGGAGGATATGTAGCCAGTGAAAAGAGTGTGCATCATAACTCTATTGAGTTAGAGAAGGACGTGTCAAGAGGACACAGCAGAGTAGTCACAAAACTCAAGAGAAACCTTAGAGTTACTGAATACTCTGTAGAGTTCTGCAAGTGTGCATTGAGCGGACGCAAGGAGTGCATTATTGAACTTGAAAGAAATCAAGATTCTGGAGGAAGACCCGTGCAAGGATTGGGTTGCCAGGAGGGCACTAGGAAAATATTCTAAGGAAGTAGAAGGGCCAATATCCTTTGGAGATCTAGGTCAATTCGAAAGCTCAGAAGAGATAGAGAAAAGAGTGAATAGAGAAGAACTTATTCCAAGTCCCAAAGCTTAGGAGGGATAATGTCCTAAGAAGTAAAGCCGTCCCAAGATAGAGGGATCGTAGGAGAAGGTTCAAGGGCCAAAATCCTTGAACACTTAGAAATTTTCCCAATTTTGGGAGAAAGTGCAAGTTTAGGAGGAATAACAACATCCGTTGAATCAAGTTGCAGGGGGAGATCTGAACCGCTAGATCCATGTCTAGATAGAAAAAGAACATAGAGGGGAAGAAAAGATCTGAGCCATTGGATCTAGGTGCAGAGGATCGATAGTCATCCGATCCAGAGGTAAGTGAACGAGCCTTAAATCCTTTGGAAGTGCACAGAAGAACAAACTTGCGAAGTCCCGAAGTCACGCATAGCCATTGATAGTGAAGGAGGTATGTGTCAACAAATAGTGGACTCTGGGTGAAAGCACTCCTAGAGGAATGAGTGCGTAGGAGTTTGAAACTCCCAAAGCCTGAATAACTGAAGTAGATGGGAGATGTCGATTTGTGAGAGGAAACACATCGTTAGATCGTGGACTCTGGATAAATTGCTCTATGAGAAACATAGCATGGAGAAGTTGAGACTTCCAAAGGCCGAAGTCCCGAAGAGGACTCGAGCCTTTGATTTGAGGAAGAAACATGGCAGACGATATGCCATTTCAGAGAAAGTCACTCTGAAAGAAGAAGGAGGGCATTGAACAAGAAATATTGAAGGCTAGAGAGCCGAAGTTCATCTGGGCCATTCATTCGTTGAGGATAGGCGTCAACATATCTTCCACTTCGGAAGATAGCCACTTCGGGAGGGAGTAGGCGCAGGAGTTTGAAACTACCAAAACCCGAAGGGCCAAAGAGAACCACAGTCATTGATCCGTGAGGAATACGCATCAACAAATCATATTCTTCGGGTAAAAAGCACTCCAGAAGAAGGTGAAGAGTTTAGAATTGAAACTCTCAAAGCTCGAAATGTGAGATCGATCATAGCCATCGATTTGAGAGGAGGACATGCAACAATAGATTGGGAGATAGGGGAGCGTGTGCTCAAAGAGGACAAAGGTTGCTGACTGGTGTTGACCAAGGCAGAAAGAGGTCATATTGTAGCCTTTGATCAAGAGGCATCACCAAGATTCAGAGATCAATGGTCACACTTAATTGCGGGGCTAGGAAGTTCTCGGACTTTAAAATTCTGAGAGTGGGCCGCAATTGAAACCACGGTATTGCTAAACGGACGCGTGGCAATGGATAGTGAATTGCGGGGAGAAAAGTGGTGTGGTCTCAAACCACTCTCAGTCACTCCTCAATCACATATTTCTGTGAGGACATAGCCAGAGGTCATATGTGAAATAAAGGACCTTGCGAGGGGAGCTAGTGTCTGTTAATTAATTTCTTCGAAGAGGGCAGGAAAGAGCCCGTGGGTTTGACAGAACTTGCACGAAGAAGGAAAGGGGAACTATGTATATTGATTGGGCTCTAATAAAGGCCCAAAGAGTTGATCGAAATCCTTGATTTGAATGATCCTAGACTGGGAGGTCAAGCATCCCCGAGGGGAGAAGGGGGGTCTGCATCAAGTGGTATTAGAGATGAATTTTGTTTGTAGACAATAGACAAAGGAGACAAAGTTAGTTTGATATCATCAAATGATATTAAAAGCTTAAAATTTCTTGCAGACGGCAAGAAAAGGAAAGAGAAGATAGTCTGACTACATCAAGTAGTATCAAAAGTTGAATTTTGTATGCAGATTATAGGCAAAGGTAAGAAGGTGAATAGAGATAACTTGATGACATGAAATGGTATCAGAAGTTGAAGTTCACCTCTAGACAAAAGGTGAAGGGAGACATAGTACTGATGCTCTATGAAGATTGTTCCAAGGTGTGCAACAAATGGTAGAGAACCAGGTGGGATGAGGCAAGAGGAAGATGACTACTGAAGGCCATGAGCATGGTCGAAGAGGAGACCACTAGAAGAAAAAAAAGCAGAAATTGACAAAGAGCTCATTGAGATAAGAGAAAGAATGGAACAATTGACATTGAAGATGCAGTAGGAGACAAAGGTACACTGGACATATGAATGGCCTTTGAAGAGGAAAGTGAAGTGGCCTATCCAAAAGTTTTTATCTAGAAGGAAACAACAAGTAATGAGGAAGTGGTTGAGGCATGCTGAAAATTCAATGGCATAGAGGAGAGAGTGATTCACATCTGTGAGACAAAAATTGGAAAATCCCTCAGTGATGAGGAAGGGAGATCAACGAAAGGTCTCACAAACTGCTAGGAGGGCAGAGGTGAAATTTCATATTTCCAAGGGGACAATGAGATGATATCAGCTGAAGATCTCATAGACTGCCAGGAGGTCAGGGGAAAGATCTTAGATCACCAAGTGAGAAAAGAAGAAGAGAGGAGACTATCTTAAAGTCTCATAAACTCAGCTGAGAGTTCATATCGACAAGGAGAGCTAGTGGAGGAGGATAAAAAAATGCATTCTGATCATTGGGGGAATTCAAATATTCCTACTAAATAGTCCAGTAGAGGCTAGTACAAGTGTTGCACATGAGGAGGTGGTGCAACAAGAATCCAAGAAAGAGGCCATGGGTCCAAATAAAGTTAAAGCTAACTGTGTCTGTGATGCAGGTGCAACAGAGGAAGGAAAACCGTCTGTGAATTTTATGATGAAGGAGAAGATATCAGAATCTTCCCAAGGAGAAGAGGAATAGGAGAATTCATATGAATTGCTCACTTAATGGAAGCAAGAGCCAAAGATGTTGGAGGATTGTTTGAACAATCCAGAACTAGAAAAGGACTTCCAGAATGTAGTCATGCAAAGGGAGACAATCATGCAGATTGCAGAAGAAGAGCATTCAATAGAATTGCTAAAAAATTTCAGCCTGGGAGTTGAACAGGAGATGATTGCAACATTGAATCCTGCAACAAAAGAGGAAGCAAACAACATAGATTTTGATGAGCTATATGAGGAATTGAAATCCCTAGAGAGAAGGGTAAATATGCAGAGTAGGCATATCCAACAAGTCAAATTGGAAACATGTGGAGGATCATAGCAGCCTGGGGAGCAACTGGAGGAAGTTGGAGTTGAACCAACACAAGAGGAGATGACAAAAGTCAACCTGTCAGAGGTGGAAGCTGAGCAACAACTCAGTGGTGAGACTGTAGAATTGGAGTCTGCAACAGAGTGGAAAACTAGTGTCACATGAGATGAAGATAACATGAATGTTCAGATTAATCAGATTGGTAAAAAGGAAAAAGAACACACATTTCAATGTGCCCAAGAGATGGAGAAAGAAGAGAATTCAGTGGAATTGCTCAAAATTTTCAGCCAAGGATATGAGCAAGAGATAACTGTAGAATTTGAACCTACAACAGAGGAGGAGAAAACAGATAGCATGGATCTTGTTGATCTATGTGAAGAGTTGGAGGATCTGGAGAGAAGGGTAAAAATGCAAAAGCATCTTATCCAACAAGTCAAGTTGGAAATTGATGGAGAGAAGAGGAAACAAAGCATATTGCAGGGGGAAAACTAGCTAGTGGAACAGATGGAAAAAGAAATAGAGGAGATAAAGAGATTGATGTTGGAAGGAGTAAAAGAAGCAGTCATTAGAGAAGTACGGGACAAAATAAAACCTATAGGAGAAGCAAGGAAAAAGAAGTAACAAGGAAAAGGAGTAGATGAACAACTCAAAGAGAAAGTATGGGACCCTGGAGGATCTCAAAAACATGGCAGAGGGAGCCATGAGTAGGAGCTCATGATTTTCTGAGCAACAGAGTATGATGTAGGAGCATCGTCAGAAAATCCCACGTGGAGGGACAACTCAGTGCCGTAGCACGCCTTTTTAAAATTAATTGGAATATAAAAGCTGGTATTTTTCTGTAGATCAATTTTTAACAGATGATTGAAGAAGAGAGAAACACTTGGAAACTGAATGATCACGAGAGTTCTGGGAGTTTCACTCTTAGTCTTGAATGTAACGGAGCTTGAGTAGTTGTTAGCTGTAACTTCGATAGAAGAGGTAGACTGAGGGAACCCTAGGACCTTCCTATATAGGTAGATGCATGACATGCCCAAATAAGGCCACTGGAGGAGTATTGTTATTGGATGGGAGGTAGAATAGTTTGTTTTGAGAGAGTTGAGACTCTGTTACATTCTAGCCTGCACATATTGTAATCAGGCATTCATCTTAATAGAAAGAAAGTTGTTTTTACCGCATATGAACTTTATGTGTGTTTATGTGTATTGAATGAATGTTATGTGTGTGTGTTTATGAATGCTGTAGATGCATGTTAGAATTCATTTGCAGGGGATAGATAGACTTCTCTATCTGTCTATGAGTTATATAGTTGTTATGGATTCTTTGGCTATGCAAGGAGTGCGCAACATAATATTGGAGTTTCTGTAGCCAGCGCAAAGAGTGTGCATCCGAACTCTATTGAGTCAGAGAAGGATGTGTCAAGAGGACACACCAGAGTAATCACAAAAATCAAGAGAAACCTTAGAGTTACTGAATACTCTGTAGAGTTCTACAAGTGTGCATTGAGCGGACACAAGGAGTGAATTATTGAACCTGAAAGAAATCAAGATTCTCGAGGAAGACCTGTGCAAGGATTGCACCAGGCCAACACTTAGACGAAGTGGTGAAAGAAGTCATTGGAAGACTTCATCAAGTGCAATGAGTGTGCCATAAGTAAATTAGTTTTACTTTACAAGCTCAAGGAGGACGAGCGTCAGGTTGCCAGGGGGGCATCGGGGAAATCTTCTAAGGAAGTGGAAGGGCCGAGATCCTTTGGAGATCTGAGTCAGTTCGAAAGCTCAGAAGAGATAAAGAAAAGAGTAAATAGAGAAGGACTTATTACAAGTCCCAAATATTAGGAGGGATAATGTCATAAGAAGCGAAGGCGTCCCAAGATAGAGGGATCGAAGGAGAAGGTTCAAGGGCCAAAATCTTTGAACACTTATAAATTTTCCCAATTTTGGGAGAAAGTGCAAGTTTAGGAGGAATAACAACAACCGTTGAATCAAGTTGCATTAAGAGATTTGGACCGCTAGATCCATGTCTAGATAGAAGAAGAAAGCAGAGGGAAAGAATAGATACCAGTCGTTGGATCTGGGCATAGAGGATCGACAATTGTCCGATCCAGATGTAAGTGCACAATCCTTAAATATTTTGGAAGTGCACAGAAGAATAGACTTGCAAAGTCTTGAAGTGCCAAAGTCACACATAGATGTTGATCGTGAAGGAGGTACATGTAAATAGATCATGGACTCTAGGTGAAAGCACTCTGGGAGAAATGAGTGCGTAGGAGTTTGAAACTCCCGAAACTCGAATAACTGAAGTAGCTAGGAGCTGTAGATTTGCAGGAGGACACACCTTGTTAGATCGTGGACTCTGGATAAATTGCTCCGGGAGAAACAAAGCGTGGAGAAGTTGAGACTTCCGAAGGTCGAAGTCCCAACGAGGACCTGGGCCTTTGATTTGAGGAAGACACGTGGTAGAAGATATGCCATTTTGAAGAAAGCCACTCCAGAAGAAGAAGGAGGGCATTGAACAAGAACTCCCGAAGGCCAGAGAGATGGAGTTCATCTGGGTCGTTCATTTGTTGAGGACATGTGTCAACAGATCTTTCACTTTGGAAGATAGCCACTTCGAGAGTGAGTAGGTGCAGGAGTTTGAAACTCTCGAAGCCCGAAGGGCTAAAGAGAACCACAGTCATTGATCTGTGAGGAACACACATCGACAAATCATCATCTTTAGGAAAAAAACACTTCGGGAGAAGGCAAAGAGTTTAGAATCAAAACTCCTGAAGCCTGAAAGGCGAGATCGATCGTAGCCGTCAATTTGAGAGGAGGACACGCATCGATAGATTGGGAGATTGAGGAGCACGTTCTCAAGGAGGACAGAGGTCACTGACTGGAAGTTGACCAAGGTAGAAATAGGACAAATTGTAGCCGTCGATCAAGAGGCATCCCCAAGATTCAAAGATCAACGGTCATGCTTGATTGCGGGGCCAGGAAGCGCTCAGACTTTAAAATTCTGAGAGCGGGCCACAATTGAAACCACAATATTGCTAAACAGATGCGTGGCAACAAATAGTGAATTGTGGGGAGAAAGGAGGTGTGGTATCAAACCACTTTCGGTCGCTTCACAATCACATGTTTCTATGAGGACATAACCCGAGGTCATATGTGAAAGAAAGCACCTCACGAGGGGAGCTAGTGGCTGTTAATTAATTTCTTCAAAGAGGCCAGGAAAGAGCCTATGGGTTTGGCAAAACCTGCATGAAGAAGGAAAGGGGACCTGTGTAGATTGATTGGGGTCTAATAAAGGCCCGAAGAGTAGATCCGACTCCTTGATTTGAATGATCCTAGACCGGGAAGTCGAGCATCCCCGAGGGGAGAAGGGGGGTCTACATCACCTTGCCTTGCCATGCTATGGTATGGTATCCTTGGCATGGTATGGTATGCCTTTCATTTCCATGATGTGGTATGGTATGGTATGCCTTTCCATGCCATGTATTTCCATAATATGCCTTGCAATGTCATGCCTTGCATTCACTTGCCATGCCTTGCCTAAATAGGCAAGTTTAATACGTAAATGAGTAAGTTTAATACCTAAATGAACAAGTTTTAATACCTAAATGAACAATTTTAATACATAAATGAATAAGTTTAATATGTAAATATTGCTTGTACTAAATGACCAATTTTAATATGTAAAAATTACAATCAAAGGATTCATTAAGCATGTAATTCTACAACTTGTTATCCCATATATCTTAGATAAAAATACTTGCATGAGAATTTCAATGTCATACCTTAAGCTCTCTTTATTCATATATCTAAGGTATATTCATAGTTGTCAAACATGGATTATCATAATTAATAGGATTTACCTATACCTAGACCTACACCTAGAGATAGACCTTGCCTTGCCTTGCAATGTCATGCCATGCTTAGCCTTGTCATGTCTTGCCTTCGATTTCCTTGCCTTGCCTTGCTTTGCATTTCCATACTAACATGTCCCTGAATGGCTTGAGGAGGTGAGTTGAAACTCACGATAAAAATCAAACCAGGACTCAGATTAATGAACCATCGGTTGCATTGGATTTGAAGCACTGGGTTTCATCTAGTTGGCCCCCTATGCTATCATTCCATCGACCAGAAAAGCATTTTCTGGAGTATCTTCGACACTAGTGTTTTTCTCAATGAGGCATAGTGAAAGTTCTGAAGAGGAGGTCAATTTTCAAGAACACTATGTCAAGTGTTTGTGGGTAGATTAATCGCGTGGGCCTTGGAAAAACAGAATTGTAGGAGCTTATGAAACTTTGTTATACTGGTCAGTTTGGATTTTATGCCCCCAAACCAAATTGGCCACATGTTCTTGAATGGCTTGAGGAGGCGAGTTGCAACTCACAATAAAACTCAAACCGAGACTCAGATTTTTGAATCGTCAATTGCATTGGATCCGAAGCACTGGGTTTCAGCTAGTGGGGCCCTTCTACTATAATTCTATCGACCGAAAAATAATTTGTTGGAGTATCTCTAGCACTAGGGTATTGCTCAATGAGGCATTGTGCAATTTTTGAAGAGGATGTCAATTTTCAGTAACACTATGTATGGAATTTGTGGGCAGTATAGTTATGTGGGCCTTGGCCAAATAGACTTGCAGAAGCTTATGAAACTCCGTTATGCTGCTTGGTTTGGATTTTATGCCCCTGGACCAAATTGGCCACATGCCCCTGAATGGATTGAGGAGGCAAGTTGTAACTTGCGACAAAACTCAAACCGGGAATCAAATGGATGAATCATTAGTTGAATTGGATCCAGAGCACATAGTTTAAGCTAGTGGGGCCCATGTTCTATCATTCCGTCAACTGAAAAACCGTTTGTTGGAGTATCTCTTATACTAGGGTTTTGGTCAATGAGGCATAATGCAATTTCTGAAGAGGAGGTCGATTTTGAAGAACACTTTCTCAGGAATTTGTGGGTAGTGTAGTTGCATGGGCCTTGGAAAAACAGACTTGTGGGAGCTTACCTATCTTCATTATTCTTCTCAATTTGAATTTTATGCTCCCAAACCAAATTGGCCACATGTCCCTGAATCGCTTGAGGAGGCGAGTTGAAAATCACGATAAAAATCAAACCGAGACTCAGATAGATGAAAATTGAAATATCAGTTGAATTGGATCCAGAGAACCGAGTTTCAACTAGTGGGGCCCCTCCACTATCATTCCGTCGATCAAAAAAATATTTGTTGGGGTATATTCGACACTAGAGTTTTGGTCAATAAGGCATAGTGCAATTTCTAAAGAGGAGGTCGATTTTCAAGAACACTGTGTCGGATGTTTGTGGGTAGTGTAGTCATGTGGGCCTTGACCAAACATACTTGTGGGAGCTTACGAATATTCATTATGCTGCTTGGTTTATATTTTATGCCCCCAGACCAAATTGGCCCTCACGAGTGTGTTTTTTCCTCTAGTTCATTTTTTTACTTGTGGCAGGGTCCAACAAAGCCCCAAAGGAAAAAAATGTGTCATTGGTTTCTCTGTTCTACTATTGCAACTTCCCAACTACTGAATTTTGGCCTCACATTTGTTCTTTAGTTTGCACTGGATTTGGAAAATCCTTCAAGGGAAAAACACATCACTTGCTTCTCTGGTTTTCTTCCTCAACTACCCAATTAGGAAGACTAGTTTATCTTTTAGGAGGTGTTCTTGGTTTATAAATTGTGTAAGATGCACATTAATGTTGTAGGCATGCGTGCACCATCCTTAGTAGTTGGTTTATCTTCAATGTTGTTTCTATTTTTGCATGCATGTTATATTGTTATATGAGGGCACATATCCCTAGGCTAGTAGGGTGCTCTACATGTGGATGATTTATTCTAGGAGGAGAGCATAGGTCCCTAGGAGGTGCATGAATGAATGCTTGTTGCAGTCTTCTCCAGTTGGGGGTGCACTATTCCCGATACATCTATCCATGTAGGGGGGTGCACTGCTTGAAGTGATTAGGGTTAGGGTTTGACCCTGTCAAATGGAGTTCTTCCTTGCATGAGTATAGATACATTGCAAGCTTATGTATTCCTATTCTATAAAGGAGATGAAGGGTGAACCACTATGTTGCTTAGCATAATTTAGTTTTGAGCTATAATAATGTAATTATTCTTTCAACTTTCAATAGAATCCAGATGCAATATTGAGAGTTCAATTTTGTGTAGTTGTTTTTCATATTTTCCACGATATTTGTGTGTAGATTAACATATTCAAATGTTGTTTTAATTTGAGGTTTTTAGTTTTTAGCTACCTAGATTTTCGGCTATTTTTTTGAGTTAAAATCCACTTGTTGTGGTGTTGGAGCCACCTTTTTCATTTGGTTCAAATCCATTTTAAAAGTCAAATGTCGGTTCTTAAGTTCTTTTTCGCTTCGTGACATTCACCTACTAAAAATCTTAGTAGTCTCGTTATGCGAAATAGCGGGGGATGTGATGTTTCTTAAGTTACCACTTTTTATCGTTAAACGAAGGTTGTTGCTTTTTGTACCTTGGAATATCGCTCTTCAGGAGTTACAAGTCACAAGATTTACAAACCCCGATGTGCGAGGTCACAAAAAGTTTTAAAAGCTTACCTCATGTGAAATCTAAGAGTGAGACCATGTAAACCCCAGTCAAGTGCTGTCGGGATTTCGCGTCTTGATGTTCACTCTCTCCTAAAAAATTACTGCTAAAAATCTAAAAGACGAAGCCATGAAACTTTTACCTAAGTAACCTAGGCTAGAGTCAGGGTTGGTTAGTTTTGACCATGATTAAGTGTCTCAGTATTTCGCGACTCGTCATACATTCCTCCCGGAAACTATACCTTCGAATTCCTGAGCCGTGAAGTCGCGATAAAAATCAAAGAATAATTAATTAAAACACTTAATACTAGTTACGTCCTTGCTTAATTAAATCTAATCATCGCAATCTCGGGTTTCAGAGGCTCGAAAGGTTAGGGTTAAAACTCCCGATACAGTGAACGCCGAAATGTTGATTTAAATCCTGATTAAGGAAGCCAAGCCAACATAATCAATGTTTAATGCAAATGATAATAATGCACAGTTTACGAGGTAATTTCAAATGTTCCTTGCACCATCTTGTGCCATGAACCATCGAATTTTATGGCATGAATTGGAAATAAGGCGAAACGGAAAAGTAAGGATATGGTTTTTATTGCCAAAATCTCTATCTAAATGTGATTGGACCGTTCTATTCGTAAGGACATCAATATGTTAAATGGTCGAAGGTATAGATCTTTTGCTTCCTATTTTATTCATAAAGTTCATTTCTATCCTGCACAAAGAATTTTTTCTCAGTAAGCTAACTTCTATATGTATACGCATTTTTATTGCAGAAGAGATAAGTTACAATCCCCTGTCATGGCCCCGCGAAAAACATCCAAGGCAAGCACTGAGGTTTTAGGACAAGGTTTTGATAATGTTTCGGATACTTCACCTCGAAGCATTGCTTTCGTACAAACCTGGTCATACGTCTCAGAGGTTTTTCAATCATATGTGGTGAACTGTTCGAACGATTCGAGTGACAACGAGAAAGACGACGTGACTACCAAATACAAGATCATCGTCTAGGTAGAGATGCACAAAGTAGCGGCCATGCCACACCTTCTTCCATACTATGACATGATCCAATGGGAACTAGATCATGTAGACATCCCTACCAGAACCATCATCAACGAGTAGAAGGTTATTGTTGGGACCTTTAGAACAAAAAACTTACAGATGATGTACAAGTTACCACCCACGTCGGACTTCACATACAATGCAGAGTTTCTAAAGGGTTTTAAACAGAAGGAATGCAAATAATACACGGAAAGTTTATCTGATTTGATCAAGGATTGGGTCTCACACCCAGTGAAGTTCAGGGCAGACAACAATGGAATTTATTCCATATCTTCTTTGGAACCACAGTTCAAATACGTAGCGATGATGACCTGTAGATTGTATGGGAGGGAAGACACCACACATTTTTTCCTCCCATGGGTGCCTTTGATGTACGCAGTAGTAGAAGGCTCTTCTTTTGACTGGGCCAAAATGTTATCAGATAGTCTGACCAGTCGGATTACAGAATATCAGACGCAGAAGGAGAGTGGGAAAGCTGCTTCATTTTTTTATGTCCGCATATCTCATGGACGCAGTATGTTCCATGACACCTTTTCCCTTGATGAATTGGAGCTGGGCTCCATCGGATGCTGAGCTAGTCCATGTATACCATTCTAAGCTTTGGGAGGACAAGGCTTCGGATTTCGTATATGAAATATTCAATTGGGTAATGGTACCGATGCATGTTGCCATCTTCAATAATCCACCACCAAGGATATCGGATAACATCATGATAAATTTAAGCAGAGTGGTCGATTGGTACGTGGAGAAAGAATTTTCATACATCAGGGTTTTCAGCGCTTCTGTCCCTCCACATGATTTACCCTTACTTATACCTGATAGGCTGGCTTGTCATGAGATCTCCAGGAAAACTGTAATTGGCAGTATAAGTAAAGAAATGAAAGTGTTTTCAAAAAAGGTATGGCCACCTTTTCCTATTCATTTAAACACCTATTCATTATTAGACTTCAGGCATGCAAAGGTTGAGGCAACAACCCTAGAAGATATAAAGTTGGTTCACATCGAATTCAAGAAACATGATCCACACAGGGTCGTGAGTAATCATTTGGCCAGCAGTGGAATTAAAAGATTTGAGCACGAGAATTCACCTCATGATGATATTTTCCAAGGTGCGAAATCTTATGACAAGGTTTTGGCTCGAATACAGGCCCTGTCACCCAAAGAGAGGGCCGATGTTGTCATATTCCAAGAGCATAGACGGAGTTGCCTTCCTCCAGTATTATGGGGTGAATATTCGACGACCGTAGAGGTGCAGAAAACAAAGGCTGAAGGCTCCAAAGATTCGACACCCGACCAAGAAGAACAACAGGATAAAGAAGAGAAAGTTGGGGGCCCAAAACAGGAAGCCGAGGCTTTCGATCCTCCAAGTGAGCCAACTTCGGTCATTACTCCCAGGAAATCTTCTAAACAGGTCGACAATCCCATCACCTCCAAGCGAGCCAACTTCGGTCATTACTCCCAGGAAATCTTCTAAACAGGTCGACAATCCCATCACCTCCATTACCCCCCTACAGTCTGAAAAGGAAATCCTGGACGTAGGTTGGATTTTGGGTGAAAAATTGACACCTATATCAGTAGAAGATCTACCTCCGAATGAAATCTTCTTCGATAAGAAGAGGAAGGTGGTTGTGAGACAAGAACTCTACCAAGAGGCAAGTACTGTCTCTAAGAAATTAAAAATTTTAACCGATGGGAGAAATATGAAGAAAGAAGAATTCGCAATGCAAATAGCAGGAACATTGGGGTCTTTCACCACAGTGAACCAATATTCAATCCGGACCCTAAAAGATCAGCTAAAATGAAAAAATCGTTTGATCAAGATGCTAGAGGCTAAACTAGCTACAACAGAAGCTGCTGCTAAATATCAGGCAAGTGCGACTTTAGAGAAAGCAAGAATAGAAGATCAAAAAGAAATCGAGTGGCTTAAAGTCGATATCGAACAGACACAGTTGATGGTTCATGCGATTCAGACTCGAATAGGCCAGCAGGGAGAATTGATAGACCAACTTCGTGCCAAACTAGAATTCACCGAAAGCCAGGTAATCGATATTGGGATATTTCAATCCCAAGCAATAGAGATCAGAAAAAGGTTATTGGTGGCGCAGCAGGGTCTACTTTTTAAAGTAGAAACAATCCAAAGCAGCTTCCAACTCATTGATCAGGTGTTGGAAAACCTCTCTCTTAAAGAAAGGGATGCTGGAGCAGCTCAGGTGGCATTCCAGGTGGCTATTATAGCCACAACGAGAAGGGAAACAAGTAGTAGTTCTAGTTTTTCCATCGCAGAGCAGACCAGGGGTAATATCTTGTTGAAATAATGGGAGTGAAATATATCCGAAGGCAAACAACAAGCTATGAAGCTAAGGAAATCTTGCGCAAAAATTTTCAGTTTGTTACGTGAGATTTGTTTGGGTTTCGATGGTGAAAGTGGCATGGAGATACTAAGTCAGATCAATACAACTAAATATATGCTAAATATCAAGGAAAATGAAGAAAGAGAATTAGCTGAAATATCACAAATAACTCAAACAGACATAGTGAAAATAGACAAATGGCTAATTAAACCGAGTATATTGTTATGCTCTATCAATGCCAAAGATCAATAGGTGGAAGGAAAGCTGCCGCTATTGATGAAACACTGCTATATTTTTGAGGCAAATAATCAAGCAGAGCCATCTAAGTTGATATCACAGCTGGTGGATAAGTGCATTATTTGCACGGAGCATGCGAAGAGGCTGGTTTCGAGTACCAAATGAGAACAGAGATAAAGAAACAATACGTTTCGACTCCTTTATTTATAACCGAAAACCTCTAGAACTATTGAGATTCCAACGCATAAAAAATTTGTATAAATATACATTTTGAAGAAAGAAAAAAGGGTTGGACCTTTTTGATTAATTGTAATAGAGACTGTCTCTTTCGAGAATTAAGACAAAGAAATCCGAAGATTACTAATTCCGTCACTACTGTGTTATGAGTTTGTTCTCTCTATTATTTCATATTCATTCTTATTTCACTTATATATATCTCATGAATGTCGCATTGCAATTTAGTAAAACTTCTACTGCAGTGATTATTTCATTCTTAGTAAAACTTCTATATATTGTTTACAGTTTTTCCTCTGTATCGGCTACTAGCAGGGACAAGACCTGTAAATCTCTAGGTTGTCATATTTTATGCTTCATTGGACCATTTCTTATCTTATTTTCTTCTTCTGTTTACAAAGTGATATTCTCTCTCGATAGGAGCCTTATTCTATATACAACTTAATGTTTTTCCCATAATTCATACACCATTTATTTCAAATATAACGCAGTTATGGAAAAAGGCCTTTGGTTTGTAATTTGCTTTTAATATTGATTTCTAAAGTTCTCTTTTATAAAATCAAATTGATACAGGATAAAAAAAAAACTTTCGAATTTCTTTAAATTTTTCTGTTCCTCTATGACTGTCCCTGTTGTAAGACAACCCAATATTGAGCCCGGCTTGACATATCAAACCCATATCACTTTAAATCTCTTTGATACCATACTTAAAACGACTAACACTCGGGTAGAACTTGAACATTCATGGGTTTCAATTGAAAGGGATATAAACATCCATGAACAGTTGGAAGCCAGACAACGACAACCTAGAAATCAACCCTAGATTCCTTTCCCGAAGGTATATCCTCCTCCATTTTTACATCTTACTAAATTTTGGATGCCTAGACACTGTACTTTTTAAAGCCTTAAGTATAGACTCTGGAACAACATCTTTTTGGTGCCATTGTCGGGGACGAAGTCATGAAACCTTTTCCCTGGGAAGAACGACATATTTTCAAGTTTCACCCTTTGAACAAAGAGTGAGAAATTTCTAAAGGATTTTCTTATGTTTCACTTGGCAACTCTACGTATAAGTAAGTTGGCATCCGGTCGAAGGAATACAAGACAAAACCCAGAGAACAAGCAGACCACGCCTATTTTAGATCCCAAAAAAATACTAAAAGCTATAGGTTCTCTTAAGTCGGCTATTGCAATCTATCAGCTTAAGAACCTGCAGCCCAAGACCAAAAGTTCTTGTTAACCTTCAAACTCACATAGTACACCTCCCAAAACCACTAATTCATTATTATTCAGCCCCACGGTTAAAAGTGAAATCGTTCCGAAAACCTCTGTCGGACTCAAAGGTAAAAGCCCGACAGTAAATTTATCAGCAGTTGATATCCCTTCGACTCTCCTTTCAGAATTCTCGACCTCACCAAGTCTCGAAGAGTATACTATATACTCAAATCTCACACCCGCAGGATCCCTTGATTATGTCTCCTGCAATTCTGAAGAGCCAAGTCCTTGCGTCTCCGTTCACTCGTCTTCGCTTCTCTCATCTTCCGAAGAAGCTAATAATCCGTTTTTAGTCTTCTAGAACCCGCTATATAACATACCCTATCCCTGTCAGGTAATACCAATGGCAACCGCCGAAGGAGGAGTAGGGGGCCAAGCGCCTCCCCCACCCCCCAGATTTTTCACTAAAGTGGCTGGGAGATATGCACCTTTAGTCCTACCCGCCCCTCTTCATGACCTTCCTGAAAATTATATAAAAAATTTACCAAAATTTACAGGGGAAGGGGACTTAACCGCAGCCGAACATATAAATTTCTTTGATCAGTTCACTGATATTCTAGGTCTGGAACACAAAGACATTTATTCAAGATTATTTGTTCAAACTTTTGAAGGATAGGTACAAACTTGGTTTTGAAGCCTACCCGTAAGGTCTATCCTATCTTACGATGCCTTAGAAGATGCCTTTCTTAGACAATGGGGTGAGAGAAAAGACCACTTATATTATCTAACCGAGTTCAGATCTTTAAAGAAAAGGAATTCATAAACAGTTATGGAATTTATCCAAAGATTTAATAAACTATATAATAAGATCCCAGCCGAAGTCAAACCCTACCAACCTGCAACCAAAGTAACTTTTGCAAGAGCTTTTGAACCCGACTTCGCCCTTCTCTTAAGAGAAAGGCGGGGGGCTACCTTAACCCGAATGCAGGATGATGCTGTAGAAATTGAGTCCAACATGATGGCCTCTGGTAAGTTGAAAGCTAGGATAGAAATGGGGAACAAAGAAACCAGACGTTTTAGGGAACAAGCGGGACCCTCGGGATCTAATAGATCTACAGACGACAAAATGGATGATATAGCTAGGGTAATTAAAGAATTGTCGAAAAAGATTTCCAGAATGGAGCTAGACCAATCCAAGAGTGATCCTTTCATTAAAAGAGAACTCAGAAGAAATCCCAACCCTCAAAATCAACAAAGGCAGGTTAAAAATGAAGATTAAAAAATCCAAACCCCTTTAAAAAATGAAAATTTTATAGGAGGAAATGACCTGGAAGATTTCGAGGGACTTGAAGAAGACGTGACAAATTTGGGTGACGACTGCATTCATCCCTATGTAACTAAAGAATATTATGAGAGGTCATTGAACACACCCCAACCGTTAAATGAAGAAGATGATATAAACAATAATGACTTCACTGTAGGTCAAGAAATGTCTAATTCCATGACAACTGGGGTCCAATCGAGGTATGACTTGAGGTCTAAAAACAAACCTATGTTGATTCCTCAATCGAAGAAAATTCTCCCTAGAGGTGAAATATATGTGCCTGCCCCAAAAGAGACTGAAACATCCAACAACAAAACAAAGGAGGCAGACTCGTTGAACCTCAAAACGAAGGAAGTTGAGACCCAAACTAGGGAAATCAAGACAACTGAGAGACCCTCACTGGTAAGAAAGCTCATGAGTAATAAGTCAGCTCAGACAAACAAGTTAGAGAAGAAAGAGCTCGAGGTTTTAACCAGGGAAACAGACAAAGGTGGCGGTGGTTTTAGTGTCGAAAATGAAATAAATAGGATCAAAATATTGATTTCGCTGGTTGAATTAGCAAAAAACCTTGCATATCGAAAACAAATAACCAAGGTGATAGGTTGTTCGGATCAAGAAAGTCAATCAGACGAAATAAATTTCGAAGATGACAAGCCAAATATCACGTTCAGTCCACATTTCAAGGGCGCTAGAGACACCATTTCCCCTTTCTATATCACCCTAAATGTGCATGATCGACTGCTGCATAAATGCATGCTAGATTCTAGAGCTTCACATAATGTGATCCCCAAAGCTGTTATGGATAGACTAGGCCTTGAGATCACTCGAACTTACATGGATCTCTACTCTTTTGATTCAAGAAGAGTCAAGTGCTTAGGTATGATAAAAGATTTAGTAGTCACGCTTGCACAGGTCCCAGTCAAAAGTGTTCTGATGGATGTAGTTATCGCTGATATCCCCCAAAAATATGGATTATTGTTATCAAGGTCGTGGGAAGCCAAACTTGGGGGATACCTTCAACTAGACATGACTTATGCCACAATTCTTGTATTTGGTAGGCAACTTACTAGGTTATACAGGGAAACGAGGTTAGCCTATACCATGAGAGATCCTCAGAATCCTAACAATTTTCCTGTTTACATTGCTGATCAAGATCTAGAAAATTGTATTTTGTCTTTTGATGATGGTATAGATAGTTGCATAGAAGAAAACTACATAGACGAGAAATATTCCAAAAATATGCATAGTACAGGGATCTGGAAAATGTTTTTTGACGATGCTCTGTCATGTGAAGGAGCCGGTGCATGAGTACTTTTTGTGGCACCTGAAAATAGGTTTGTCGTCCCTTTTTCTTACAAGCTTCAATGGGATATAGACTACACTAACAATGTATGTGAATATGAAGCTTTAGTATTAGGACTGGAAGTTGCCAAGAAACTGAACATAAAGAACCTGGAAGTATATGGAGACACTGATTTGATAGTCAAACAGATAAATCGACAATACCAGGTCAAACACCCGAGATTGAGAGCATATAGAAATTGTGCCTGGGATCTAATGGAACATTTCTTTTTGTCTGTAAATATCCACTTCATACCACGCGCTGAAAATTTGCAGGATGATTCGTTAGCCAAGGCAACCTCGAATTTCTCTCCCCCCATAGCTTTTAAATTAAAATACCATATAGAGGTAAGGCACAAACCATCCATCCCGAACAACATACAACACTGGCAGGTTTTCAAAGATGACGAACAGATAAGAAAGTTCCTCGAAGCAGTGGGTGACTTTTCTAAAACTCACATCGATCAAGAGAATCAAAATGATCACATGTGGATCATTTAAGAAGGAGAAGACCCTCAGGAGTTTCGAGAAAAAATTGCCAACCATCGCATGTTAGTTTTAAAAAATAATCAAATTCCAAAGGGACTAATCCCCCTGGAGAGACTTTTCGATCAAAATGACATGCCTTTAAAATCTACTCTTCAACCCCAACCAGAAGAGGTTGAATATTGCGATATAGGGACAAAAGAAGAACCCAGGATGGTGAAAATATCAAAGTATCTTCTTCCTAAGGTGAAAAATAAGTATAAAGATTTTCTTTCACGTTATAAATATGTTTTCGCTTGGTCTTATGAAGAGCTTAGGACTTACGACACTATCATGATCGAACACAAGATACCTCTGAAGCTTGGTATCAAACCCTTTAGGAAAAAGATTAGACAAATCAACCCTATCTTATTACCCGTAGTCGAAAGAGAAGTCAAGAAGCTTTTAGACGTGAAAATAATAGTACCATTGAGATACTCCGATTGGTTGGCAAAACTGGTCCCGGTTAGAAAAAAGAGTGGAGAGATTAGATTGTGTGTTGATTTCAGAAATTTGAATAAATCTTCCCTAAAGGACAACTATGATGGATCACGTCTTAGAAAAGGTAGTCTGAGCAAATAGGATGTCTATGATCGACGGTTTCTCTGGGTACAATCAAATTTCCGTAAACGAACAAGATAAAGAAAAAACAGATTTCACTACACCTTGGGGTACATTCATGTATGATAAAATGCCTTTTGGTCTAATGAATGCAGGTGCCACTTTCCAACGTGCTATGGATATCTCTTTCGTCGACGAAAGAGACAAGTTGTAGTTATCTACCTTGATGATCTAACCATTTTTTATAAGTATGACGAAGACCATTTAATACATCTCAAATAGACTTTTGAAAAATGCCGTGGGTATGGTCTATCTTTAAACCCTAAAAAGTCTCACTTCGGTATCCGGGAAGGTAAACTCCTGGGCCATATTGTGTCCCGAGACAGAATTAAAATTGATCCCAGTAGGGTTCAAGCTATAGACACAATAAATATTCCTAGAAATGTAAAGGAAATCTAGTCATTCTTAGGAAAGATAAACTTTTTGAGAAGGTTTATCCCAAACTTCGCTGAAATTGTGAAATTAATCATAGGTATGTTAAAGAAAAACAATGAGGTAAAATGGACAACAGAGGCCAAAGAATAGTTTGCACGTATCAAGAAGGTTATAAGTGAGGCACCTGTACTGGCAAGCCCCGACTATCTAAAGGATTTTCTCATTTTCTCATTCGCTTCCAAGCACACTATTGCCGCGGTGCTCCTCTAGAAAAATGAGGAAGTTTCGAACAACCGATAGCTTTTTTCAGCAAAAGTCTCAGAGACGCAGAACTAAAATACGATATAATGGAAAAACAAGCATATGCTATGGTAAAGGCATTAAAGGATTTTAGGACTTATGTATTGCATTCCAAGATAATCACGTATGTACCTACTAGCTCTGTAAAAGACATTTTAGTGCAGCCTGACAGTGATGGCAGAAGGGGACGGTGGCTCGCAAAAATCCAAGAATTTGATCTGGAAATAAAGCCGACAAAGATGATAAAGGGTCAAGGTTTGGCTAAACTCTTAGCTGAATCCAATTTTAGAGCCCTCAGCATAAATAACATACAGGGATGTGGAGAAGAGGAAGATATGAATGAGCTCTATGAGCAAACAAGTGAGGTCAGAATCGAAGAGAAGTTTACATCCTTTGACTGGTACAAAAACATAGTATCCTACCTACTGAATTTGAAGTGCCCAAGTGATTCATCTCCATCCAAAGCCAGAACGCTAAAAGTACATGCAGTCAAATACTGTATATCTGAAGGTAAATTGTTTTGGAAGGACCCACTTGGATTCCTGTTGGTTTGTTTGGTTGAATCTGAAATAGAGAAGGTCATAAGCGAATTCCATGAAGGAGTTTGTGGGGGACATCACGCTTGGAGAGTGACAGCTTATAAAATCCTAAGGGAAAGGTATTATTGGCCTAAACTTTTCTCAGATGTAAATGCCAAAGTCAGGGCTTGCGACCCTTTCCAACTATTCACAGGCAAGCATAAACTCCCAGCGTTACCTTTAGTTCCAGTCAAAACATAGGCTCCTTTTAAACAATGGGGACTGGATTTTATAGGTGAAATTAACCTCCACTCCACCGCTCAACACAAATGGATCCTAACCGCCACATAGTACTTTACTAAATGGGGATAGGATATTCCTACCAGGAGGGCTACAGATTCGGTGGTAATAGATTTCCTAGAAGAAAATATTTTATCTAGATTCAGCTACCCTTGAAAAATAGTAACAGATAATGCTCAGGCTTTTAAATCTATGGCTATGATCAGTTTTTGCCAAAAATACAATATTGTACTCGATCATTCTATGGAATATTATCCCCAAGGAAATGGACTGGCCAAATCTTCGAACAAGAGTCTGATCAACATAATTAAGAAAGTGTTGAATGAGAACAAGAGATCCTGGCATGTACACTTAAAATACACACTATGGGAAAATCGGATTGGCACGGAAAAATCCATAAGCATTTCTCCTTTCCAGATGGTATACAGAACTGACGTGGTATTACCCATAAACTTGGCATTTCCTGTAATGAAACTATGGCAAGATGAGAAAGAAGAACCAAACCACGTCACAAGGAGAATAAATCAGCTGATTGAATTACAACAACACAGGGTCTAGGTGGATGAAAGATTGCAAAAATATCAAGACGACATGAAAACGTTATTTGACCATAAGGCAAAAGACAGAGAGTTTCTTCCAGGTGATTTGGTCTTAATATGGGATGCTAGGAAGGAAGATGCGGCAAAACACAGTAAATTTGATTATATTTGGTATGGACCATTTAGAGTCGCAACTTCTGAAGGAAAAAAATTTGTTTTTATTAGAAAATCTGGATGGTAAAATCTTCAATGCCCCTGTCAATGGGCGTTATCTAAAACACTACATGAAATAATTGGTTCTCCAAGGTTTTCCATTGTATATACTGGTTTGTATTTGCTTTCTATTTCATGATTCCCTTGAGGTAAGTTTTCAATTTTTATTAATTAGGTCAATATAAATAGAGATACGCGGTTTTCAAATACATTTAACTCTTTCAAAAGACACTCTTTGTCTTTACAGGATCTCGGTTTGCAAACTAAACGAACGAAGAGAGAAAACATAAGGTCATGTATCGGAGATTTGAATTCGCCGAAAATAGGCGACAAAAAAGGTTTTCGGTTATTTTAAAAATGGTAAAGGTATGAATTCCTGAAAATTCTATTCCTTAAGAAAGCATAGACCTCCAAAACATCATAAAGGTCCCATAAATCTAATGTTTTTACTTAATTGATTATTAAAAAGTACAGTTACTTTCTCTGGATCCTAATAATTTTAACTTAAAACACAGATAGGTGGTAGTTAAAACAAACAGAAAGTGAAGCATATCTGGGGAAGCGTTTTCAAAAAAGAGGTTTTAATTTTCGATCCCTACCCCTCAACATACAAACATCTGTCTGTCACCTTTCTTTCGGTCTTCAGATTTGTCTTCTTAAAAATGCCAAATGTCTTTTCAGATTTATATACGTAGGGAGAAGAGATTGTGTTTAAACTTTGAAAGCTGTAAGCGTGTTTTGGAAAGAAGGCTAGTCTTCACAACTACTCAGTCTCTTACTAAACAAGTTATGCGTAGGTGGATCCTGACGTTTCAACAGTTTCGAAGGGTTAAGGCTTACTCGAAGGAAAACACCTAGAAAAATGTTTTCCCTTTTTCTCCCTGCGAACCAAGGTGTTGTGAAATTAAAAGGAAGGTTGGCACCGAGTAATCAAAGTAAGTTGACAGACCTACATTGCAAAATATTATGCAGATATCACCCCTCATACAATCTGATTGCCCCCACTTCGTATTCTAAAAATAAAATTATAAGACAGATGATGAAAGGCAAGTCATATCTAATTTTACATCTAGTCTGAAGAGACGATGAAAGGAAATTAAAAAATGATTTCCCTCATCTCAACATTTAAATGCATAAATACATTTCGAAGTAGTGAAAGGAAATTCAAAAAAAAGGGGCAGATAACTTCACCGGGGTACTGAACAGGCCCGCTGGCAGTGAAGAAATATCTGAGATATCTGTAAGGTTGTTATACATGAATTTCACTCAGCTATGGAAATCAACTTTCTTTAGACTGGATCCACATCATAAGTCCAGATGGGACTCCCCGATTAAAAAATGCAATAAATTTTGTTGAGTGTAAGCCAAAAAACTGCAAGATCTGTTGGATTTCCTAGAACTGTTTTGATTTGTCTTAATGCAGACCTAAAATTAGTAAAGAGAAAGAGAAAGTTGTGAAAGGGACTGTAACTAAGTGAGAAATATATTTGAGTATTGAAAATACTTACAACAATGAAAGACAAAAATATTTTCTTCCCTTTGTTTATCTTTTCCCTAAAGCAAGTTTCACAGAAGTGAAACTAGTGAATCTTTTTACCCAATACAGGCATGTGGTCTACTGTTCTTCCCACCTCATAGGGAAACGAGATCCCTAGTTGGAGCCTATGTTGGAGCCACCTTTTTCATTTGGTTCAAATCTATTTTAAAAGTCAAATGTCAGTTCTTAAGTTCTTTTTTTCTTCGTGACATTCACCTACTGAAAATCTTAGTAGTCTCGTCATGTGAAATAGCGAGGGATGTGATGTTTCTTAAGTTACCACTTTTTATCATTAAACGAAAGTTGTTTTTTTTTGTACCTTGGAATATCGCTTTTTGAGAGTTATAAGTCACAAGATTTACAAACCCCGATGTGCGAGGTCACAATTTTTTTTAAAAGATTACCTCAGGTGAAAGCTAAGAGTGAGACCATGTAAACCCCAGTCAAGTGCTCTCGGGATTTCGCGTCTCGACGTTCACTCTCTCCTAAAACATTACCACTAAAACTACGAAACACAAAGCCATGAAACTTTTACCTAAGTAACCCAGGCTAGAGTCAGGGTTGGTTAGTTTTGACCATGATTAAGTGTCTCAAGATTTTGCGACTTGGCATACATTCCTCCCGGAAACTATACCTTCGAAGTCCCGAGCCACGAAGTCGCGATATAAATTAAAGCATAATTAATTAAAACACTTAATCCTAGTTACATCCTTGCTTAATTAAATCTAATCATCACAATCTCGGGTTTTAGAGGCTCGAAAGGTTAGGGTTAAAAGTCCCAATACGGTGAACGCCGAAATGTTGATTTAAATCCTGATTAAGGAAGCCAAGCCAACATAATCAATGTTTAATGCAAATGATAATAATGCACAGTTTACGAGGTAATTTCAAATGTTCCTTGCACCAGCTTGTGCCACGAACCGTTGAATTTTATGGCATTAATTGGAAATAAGGCGAAACGACAAAGTAAGGATATGGTTTTTATTGCCAAAATCTCTATCTAAATATGATTGGATAGTTTTGTTTGTAAGGACATTGATATGTTAAATGGTCGAAGATATAGATATTTTTCTTCCTATTTTATTCATAAAGTTCATTTCTATCCTGCACAAAGAATTTTTTCTCAGTAAGCTAACTTCTATATGTATACACATTTTTATTGCAGAAGAGCTAAGTTACAATCCCCTGTCATGGCCCCACGAAAATCATCCAAGGCAAGCGCTAAGGTTTTAGGACAAGGTTCTGATAATGTTTTGGATACTTCACCTCGAAGCATTGATTCCGTACGAACCCGGTCATATGTCTCAGAGGTTTTGCAATCAGATGTGGTGAACTGTTTGGACAATTTGAGTGACAACGAGAAAGATGACATGACTACCAAATACAAGATTGTCATCCAGGAAGAGATGCACAAAGAAGCGGCCAGGCTACGCCTTTTGCCACACTATGACATGATCCGATGGGTGCTAGATCATGTAGACATCCCTACCAGAACCATCATCAGTGAGCAGGAGGTTATTGTTGGGACCTTTAGACCAAAAAACTTACAGACGATGTACAAGTTACCACCCACGTCGGAATTCACATATAATGCTGAGTTTCTAGAGGGTTTTAAACAAAAGGTGTTGTAGGAAAATCTCCCTGCGGATAGGTAGATCACCTCTAGAGCTTGACCTTAACCCTAGACAAAAAAGTGCTTATCATGGACACTGACTTCCTTTCAAATCTATCTAAACTAACACATGAGAAGGAAGGATGACAGAGGTACCTTTTATCGACGTTTGTCCCTGCACGCTCCTAGTTGCGCTTCAATCCTTTGCTTCTCATTGGATCTCGTGGACAAAGAAAGATATAACTGATTCATATTCTATTGATATTAGCTTGAAAATAGATCTATCAACTAGTGAGAAGTTCATGTGTCATTAGACACAAACTAGAAAGAAACACGCCAAGCGTGTGATATTGATGAGAAAACGACAGCAATACTTACAATCGTAGATGCGAATGCGACAACTTCATCAAGTCCCCTTCGTCTAACCCTTGCTCGAAAGATCCACAATCTAGTTGACAGTAGCTTCACTGATCACTTCTCCTTTGGCTGACTGTGTGTTTCCTATGAGATCATACGTTTCATGCTAGCAATTCTTCCCCCTTTCCACCATCATAGAGCTTGTTTATATAGGTTGGGAGGAGCTTAACCTCTTGAGTTATGTTTAGAACAAGTTGGGAACTTCCTCCTTAGATCAGGGATCTCTTGATGAAACCAAGAATTTGAGTACAACTGCCTCCTAATCTCGAAAGATCCTTTCCTTATTCTCCTCACCGGGCTAACAACTGACCCAGATTAGGGAGCACTCCTTCAATAGGGGCATCAAAGAGCTAGAACGCTCCCTGAGAGGCTTAAGGGGAGCGCCAGTGCTTCAAAAGTGGGCAGCGCTCCTATAGAGGGGCAAGGAAGCGTTATAACGCTCCTCGAGGCCTTATGGGGGAGCGCCAACGCTCCTAAGGCTGTTTCATGGGAGCGTTCACCCTCAAAACTCTTGATTGGAAGCCCTTTTCAGATGTTAAGAGTTGTTTGACTCCAGTGAACCGGTTCTCCTTCTTAAAACCAAGTACATAAGATGTTTTAAGTGCCTCCTTAGTGTCATCATCATGGCGGTATGATTCAACAACATTTGCGACACTTGTAACCAACTTGTGACACTTGCAAAAGTTGTAAGGAAGTTGCGACACTTACGACAATTGAGAGGAATATGCGACACTTATCCAGTTGAGTGATTTTGATGTGTAACAGAATGCCCCCCAAAGTATGAA
>JZKD02S2154372.1:211315-225621 GCA_000966675.3 Picea glauca
ACCAAGCAAACAAGACCTTCTTTTGATGACCGTACTAGTTGGTGATGAAATCCAACGTCGCGTGATCAAGTCCAGAAGGGGTGGGGGTAGGGTGGAACAGTTACAATGGCGACCTGATTAACAGACTTACGCCTTGGTGCAAGATTCCACACAGTAATTGTGGATTTACCCTCCAAGGAGCCCGAGTGAGTTTGACCAATGTCTGTTCCAGGTACAGTGAGACTTCTCGTCACCGTCACCTTGTGTAAGACCCTAAAGATTATGGCTACTAAGGTTACCAATTCGCAGTCATCCCCTGGGCGGGAACAGTCGACAGTCCGATCGGAAAGTACATGCAGGGTATCAAGCCCGAAATCAACTAAAAGGCTTCCATGCAATAATTGTGGGTTTACCTCAAAGTGACCCCCATAATACGATCCAACCACCACAATTAGTTAAACCACAGAGGGTTAGTCCCCGTAGATTACCCGAATGTGACCTCGTGCGTAACCCCTGTGTGAGAGGGGGATCCCAAGCAGACTTATACGATAACTGGATTTGACTCTCCCTAACTCAGGATGCTACTGTTTTTTTTGGAAACTTTGGAGAGTTATGCTCACAGCCTAATCCAAAGTACTACACCTATTCTACTGTTGGTGAAGGATCCTAGCAAAGAAAAAATTCTAGATAATTTTTGATTAGCGTTGGTTTTTATGGCTGTCCTTTACGCAAAAGGGGTGTATGGAAGTGAAACAAATGGAATTATGAATCAAACCCAAAGAATGCATGGAACATGATAAGCAGTCATTTCCTTTCGATGAACGTCTACCTAAGGGAGAGAGAGAGTTCTTTTCACTAACAGGCACAACTATGGAGTGTCCCCAAATGATTCTTTTTCTCAATCAAATCCTGATGTAATGCAAAACTTTTTAAGATGCCTTCTAATATGATCAATCAATCATGGAGATGATTTTTCATTGTTCGTATATGAGTTAAGGATCAATTCAACACATTGCTTGTCTTTCTAATTGTCTTTGTATGAATGAAAATCAAACTAGCACAAGACAAAGTCATACAAACAATGCACCCTCTCGTTGCAATCAAAATGAAAAAATGAAAATGAAACAATCAAAGAGAAAACAAAAATTCACACCCAAAAAGCAAAAGTTGAAGAACAATGACCTTGACTCAAATCAAGATAAAGAGGTTTGTAGGCCTTTGATGACCTTCACCAAGGTTTTTTACTCAGCTGATGAGGAGAGAAGAACAATGCATGGGTTTCGAATTTCACTCAACAGAGAAAAACTCAATGAAAATGGTGAAGAAGGCTGAAAGATCCAACTAATGAGATGTTTCTTCTTTAAAAAGGATATATGTCAAGGTTGAAAGAGAAGAAAAATTGGCTCACTAGATCACTCAACAAAAGAGACACAGAGGAAAACCCTGAAAAAGGCAGTTTTGGAGGGTCATTGGGCCAAAAAGAGGTTGGCACTCTATTGCCAAGGGCAAGGAGTGCTATAGCGCTATGTGAAAATCTATTAGGAGCGCTGGTGCTCTGTTAACACTAGGACAGAGGTGCCAAGGTCCAAAAGTCCAAAAATTGTCAGAAAATTGCAAAAATTGGGATTCAAACTTGATAAGTATGCTGAGTGTGATAAGGTAAGAAGCCAATCAGCTCATGAAACCAATCAAAATAGGAGTGAACCAGGTATGAAACAATCAAGGGATAGAACTAGGTCAATGAGGAGAAATCAAAATAAGAGGTTTCGATTCGAGGCTATTCCCCAGTGGAGTCGCCAGTTTCTGTTGTAGGAAAATCTCCCTACGGACAGGTAGATCACCTCTAGAGCTTGACCTTAACCCTAGACAGAAAAGTTCTTATCATGGACACTAAATTCCTTTCAAATCTATCTAAACTAACACATGAGAAGGAAGGATGACAGAGGTACCTTTTATCGACGTTTGTTCTTGCACGCTCCTAGTTGCGCTTTGATCCTTTGCTTCTTGTTGGATCCTGTGGACAAAGCAAGATACAACCACTTCCTATTCTATTGATATTAGCTTGAAAACAGATCTATCAACTAGTGATAAGTTCATGTGGCATTAGACACAAACTAGAAAGAAACAGGCCAAGCATTTCATATTGATGAGAAAACGATAGCAATGCTTACAATTGTAGATGCGAATGCGACAACTTCGTCAAGTCCCCTTCGTCTAATCCTTGCTCGAAAGATCCATAATTTGGTTGACAACAACTTCACTGATCACTTCTCCTTTGGATGACTGTGTGTTCCCTATGAGATCATAGGTTTCATGCTAGCAATTCTTCCCCCTTTCCACCATCATAGAGCTTGTTTATATAGGTTGGGAGGAGCTTAACCTCTTGAGTTATGTTTAGAACAAGTTGGGAACTTCCTCAGATCAGGGATCTCTTGATGAAACCAAGAATTCGAGTACAACTACCTCCTAATCTCGAAAGATCCTTTCCTTATTCTCCTCACTGGGCTAACAACAGACCCAGATTAGGGATCGCTCCTTCAATAGGGGCATCAGAGCGCTAGAACGCTCCCTGAGAGGCTTAAGGGGAGTGCCAGTGATTCAAAAGTGGGCAGCGCTCCTGCAGAGGGGTAAGGAAGCGTTATAACGCTCCCTGAGGCCTTATGGGGGAGCGCCAGTGCTCCTAAGGCTGTTTCAGGGGAGCGTTCACCCTCAAAACTCTTGATTGGAAGCCCTTTTCAGGTGTTAAGAGTTGTTTGACTCCAATGAACTAGTTCTCCTTCTTCAAACCAAGTACATAATATGTTTTAAGTGCCTCCTTAGTGTCTTCGTCATGGCAGTATGATTCAACAACATTTGCGACACTTGTAACTAACTTGCGACACTTGCGAAAGTTGTAAGGAAGTTGCGACACTTACGAAAATTGAGAGGAATATGCGACACTTATCCAGTTGAGTGATTTTGATGTGTAACAGAAGGAATGCGAGCAATACGCGAAAAGTTTATCTGATTTGATCAAGGATTGGGTCTCACACCCAATGAATTTCAGGGCAGACAACAATGGAATTTATTCCATATCTTCTTTGGAACCACAGTTCAAATACGTAGCGATGATGACCTGTAGATTGTAAGAGAGGGAAGACACCACACATTTTTTCCTCCCATGGGTGCCTTTGATGTACACAGTAGCAGAAGGATCTTCTTTCGACTGGGCCAAAATGTGATTAGATAGTCTGACCAGTCGGATTACAGAATATCAGCCGCAGAAGGAGAGTGGGAAAGCTGCTTCATTTTTTATGTCCGCATATCTCATGGAAACAGTATGTTCCATGACGCTTTTCCCTTGATGAATTGGAGTTGGGCTCCATCGGATGCTGAGCCAGTCCATGTATACCATTCTAATCTTTGGGAGGACAAGGCTTTAGATTTCATATATGAAATCTTCAACTGGTTAATGGTACCAATGCATGTTTCCATCTTCGGTAATCCGCCACCCAGGATATCGGATATCATCATGGAAAATTTAAGTAGAGTGGACGATTGGTACATGGAGAGAGAATTTTCATACATCAGGGTTTTCGGTGCTTCTGTCCCTCCGCATGATTTACCCTTAATTATACTCAATAGGCTGGCTTTTCGTGAGATCGCCAGGCAAACCGTAATTGGCGGTATAAGTAAAGAACTGAAAGGGTTTTCAAAAAAGGTATGGCCACCTTTTCCTATTGATTTAAACACCTATTCATTATTATACTTCAGGAAGGCAAAGACCGAGGCAACAACCCTAGAATATATAAAGTTGGTTCACATCGAATTCAAGAAACACGATCCACACAGGGTCATGAGTAATCATTTGGCTAGTTGTGGCCTTAAAAGATTTGAGCATGAGAATTCGCCTCATGATGATATTTTCGGAGGCGAGAAATCTTATGATGAGGTTTTGGCTCAAATACAAGCCTTGTTGCCTAAAGAGAGGGTCGATGTTGTCAGATTACAAGAGCATAGACAGAGTTTCCTTCCTCCAGTATTACAGGGTGAAGATCCAATGACCGTAGAGGTGCAGAAAACAAAGGCTGAAGGCTCCAAATAATCGACACCTGGCCAAGAAGAACAATAGGATAAAGAAGAGAAAGCTGGGGGCATGAAACAGGAAGCCAAGGTTTCCGATCCTCCAAGAAAGACAACTTCAGTCATTACTCTTGGGAAATCTTCTAAATAGGTCGGCAATCCCATCGCCTCCATTACCCCCATACAATCTGCAAAGGAAATCCCGGATGCAGGTTGGATTTTGGGTGAAAAATTGACACCTATATCAGTAGAAGAGCTACCTTCGAATGAATTCTTCTTCGATAAGAAGAGGAAGGTGGTTGTGAGACAAGAACTCTACCAAGAGGCAGGTACTGTCTCTAAGAAATTTAAAATTTTAACCAATGGGAGAAATATGAAGAAAGAAGAATTCACGACGCAAATAGCAGGAACATTGGGGGCTTTCGCCACGATGAACCAATATTCAGTCGAGACCCTAAAAGATCATCTAAAACAAAAAAATCATTTGATCAAGATGCTAGAGGCTGAACTAGCTACAACAGAAGCTGCCACTAAAGATCAGGCAAGTGCGACTTTAGAGAAAGCAAGAATAGAAGATCAAAAAGAAATCAAGTGGCTTAAAGTCGATATCGAACATACACAGTTGATGGTTCAGATGATTCAGACTCGGATAATCCAACGGGGAGAATTGATAGACCAACTTTGGGCCAAACTAGAATTCGCCGAAAGCCAGATAATCGATATCGGGATATTTCAATCCCAAGCAATAGAGATCAAAAAAAGGTTATCGGTGGCGCAACAGGGTTTGCTTGTTAAAGTAGAAACAATCCAAAGCAGCTTCCAACTCATTGATTAGGTGTTGGAAAACATCTCTCTTAAAGAAAGGGATGAAGGAGCAGCTCGGGTGGCATTCCAGGAGGCTATTATAGCCACAACGGGAAGGGAAACAAGCAGTAGTTCTAGTTTTCCCATTGCAGAGAAGATCAGGGGTAATATCTTGTTGAAAGACTATCAATTCCAAAGATCAACAGATGGAAGGAAAACTGCCGCTATTGATGAAAGACTGCTATATTTTTGAGGAAAATAATCAAGCAGAGCCATCTAAGTTGATATCACAGCTGGTGGAGAAGTACGTTATTTGCATGGAGCATGCAAAGAGGCAAGTTTCGGGTACCAAATGAGAACATAGATAAATAAACGAAACATTTCGACTCCTTTGATTGTAACCGAAAACCTCTAGAACTATTGAGATTCCAACGCATAATTTTTTTATATAAATATACATTTTGAAGAAAGAAAAAAGGGTTGGAGCTTTTTGATTAATTGTAATAGAGACTGTCTCTTTCGAGAATTAAGACAAAGCAATCTAGAGATTCCTAATTTCGTCACTACTGTGTTATGAGTTTGTTCTCTCTGTTATTTCATATTCATTCTTATTTCACTTATATATATCTGATGAATGTCGCATTGCAATTTAGTAAAACTTATACTATAGTGATTAATGTTTAGCTATCTATTATTTATAGTTTTTCCTCTGTATCGACTACTAGTAGGTACAAGACCTGTAAATCTTTAGGTTGTCATATTTTATGCTTCATCGGACCATTTCTTATCTTATTTTCTTCTTCTATTTACAGAGTGAGATTCTCTCTCGATAGGAGCCTTATTCTATATACAACTTAATGTTTTTCCCATAATTCATACACCATTTTATTTCAAATATAACGTAGTTGCGGAAAAAGGCCTTTGGTTTGCAATTTTCTTTTAATATTGATTTCTAAAGTTCTCTTTTATAAAATCAAATTGATACAACATAAAAAAAAACTTTCGGATTTCTTTAAATTTTTCTGTTCCTCTATGACTGTCCCTGTTGTAAGACAACCTAATATTGAACCTGGCTTGACAGAACAAACCCATATCGCTTTAAATCTCTTTGATACCATACTTAAAATGACTAACACTCGGGTATAAATTGAACGTTCATGGGTTGCAGTTGAAAGGGATATAAACATCCAGGAACAGTTAGAAGCCAGACAACGACAACCTAGAAATCAACCCTAGCCTCCTTTCCTGAAGGTATATCCTCCTCCCTTTTTACATCTTACTAACTTTCAGATGCCTAGACACTGTACTTTTTAAAGCCTTAAGTATGGACTCTAGAACAACATGTGGTATGAAGATTAACATGGTATCATAGCACATTCACTGAAGTCTTCCAGGACTTCATTTAAGGAGATATCAATTGCTTGTGAGAGGGATTTATTGGATAATTTCAATTTGTGTGATTCCCTTACTTCATTGATTGAATATATCCAAAATTATGAGAGGTTGTAGGGTGTGATGCCCTAAGTGCTCGAATAATTGGAGTGGTGTATTCGATTTCTTTTTCCCGATGAATTTGTTTGAATTTAATGTGTTTCAATAGTTGTAGGTATGATCAATGTTGGTCTCAAAGGGATGTATGATGCCCTAGTGACTATGTATTAGAGTGTGAATATTAACTGCAAGATACTACTAAAGAATGAACTCATTGCACCATGCATAATCCATATAGACACACTGACCAGTTACCTTATGAAGATCACCTAGCTTTGAGATTAGCTTGTTGTCCTCGGGGTGAAGGTAGAGAATGAAGAGTTGGTGCCCATTGTTTTAAATGGGTTCTTCTATTCTTTGAATCCATTTGTTCGAGGATTCTATGCTCCTGATAATATTATCACTTTTGAGAAGCTTTAAGATGATTTCATCTAGGAGGAGACTATACAATAGAATTTTTTGACTGGTGTGGAGGAGAGTCAGAACCTATCCCTCATTGAGAATATGAGGAAAGGTGGTAATAAAGGAGGATTGGGTAGGTATCAAAAGGAAGATTTAGGTTCCTTGCATGAGGAAAATAAATAATTGAGTCACCTAAAGTGCTTCAAGTGTCATAAATAAGGTCACTATGATTCTCAATGTCTTGAGAAGAAGGGGAAGGGTAAGCAATAGGAACAACAACATAAGTAGTTTACAGGGAGTGAAGAAGCTATTGGATGAAAATTCATCCAAGCTTAAGATCACATTCTCTATGGTTTCATTACTTTCTACCCTACACCATTTCTAATGTAGGGTGGTATTATGTGGATATTGGAACATTGAAACATAACGCATATGCAAAATGTGATTTCAAACTTGGATTTATTTTCTAGGCATTGTATAATGATTTCTATGTATTCCACCGACCCATTAAAAATCCTTTTTAAAATTAACATTCTCATCAACTCTAAATAAAAAATATCAACCATGGATTGGCAAACAAGAATGCCTTGCACCTAGTTTATTTATAGGTAGTTGAGCATGAGGATCATGATTCCAAGATTAACTTATGTTGATCTATCACAAAATGTTCTACGTTGCCTTATAAGAGTTGTCTTTCCCATAACATTTACTAAAATCATGTCAACAATTAAAAATAAACGTGCAATTCATGATGTACGACAATAAAGCATTATGTTAATCATAGATAAGTCTTTCTAATCCTAAACAATAGTGAGCTAAGATATATGTGAAAACTCTTAGCACCCAAGCTTGCCCAAGGAGGAAAATGTTGCACTAACAAATAAAAAAACATCCCTCCTAGAAAAAACACACCGATTCCCTTCTTACTTCATTGTTCCTACTTCTTTACTATTGTGTTTTCACCTCTCTAAATTTTCCAGCTTGTCTAAGGCTTGACAAGACTTCCCAAAGGTAAAATGAATAAATAGATCACTTGTTCCATTGATACATCTCCCTTACCATTATTTTTTCACCTCCAGTGCAATTTTTTACTTGTGGTGAGGTCCATCAAAACCCTAAAAGGAAAAATACATCAAAACTCTTGTATCAATTTGTTTTACTTCCTTACATGTTTTCAAGTATTGGCGGGGTCTAGTGGAGTCTTTAAGGACAAAATTCATTACTTGATGCTCCCATCTATCACAAAAACTCTTTGACCCATGTGTTTGTCCTCTTAGTGTGGTTTGAACACTCAATGGGGTGCCTAGAGGCCAAAGGCATCATTAGGAAAGCTAAAAGTGCATCTGGATGTTCTTTGAAGTGAAACATCATGCTTAGAGAATCCGATAAGTGTCTCCCTTTTCGAGAGGTATTATTCATCAATTGGATTCAACCGAGGATCCCTTGAGATTTCATGCTTTACTAGAGGCTTATCATATGAAAATACCTTTTCTTAATATTTTTTCAGTTATTATAATTCATTTACAAACCCGCTAGATATTAGGTTATGAGCTATATCCTCCACACAAATATTAGATGTGTTTGTTCTCTTCCAAAACATTCAATTGAAGCCCTACTGATGCAATTTAATTTTGAGCAGTCCCCTCCATCTTTACTCATTTAAAAATGTTATGTTGCGTTGCGCAAAAAATGCCTTGCAAGCCTAGTGACTTCATTGAAAGCTTGTTCCTTCCTGGTAGCGGTCCATTGATTCATACATTGCTTGAGAATTCCCAAGCTTTATGCTTTTCCCACATATAACTTTTAAATGCCTCTTATCAATTTGCATGTGATCCAAGATGTTTCTATTCAATACACATTGTGTGGGAGCTTCTTGGACAAACCACAAATACTGGGATGTATAATCGACATTATAACTAATTTATAATTATTGGAGAAGTTATTCAATGTATCAAATCTTTTGTTTAACCTCTAGAAATCTCACTTCCTACGTAAAGAATTTGTTTGCAAATGCATTAAAAGAACATGTATGAAGAGGTGATGAGTAAAGGAAATGAAATCTCATTGACAATGAATGCAATCTAGATCTATAAAGATTTTGATGGAAGAAGGATGGAACAATTTATTGGTTCTTGTTTTCCCATATTTATTTCTTTATATTTTCTATATAATATTTTTATTGGAAACATCTCTTGTGTCACCCCTTGCGATTTTGGTCCCTTCCTTCCCTTGTTACTCTTAGAGTTTTACCTAGTTTCCCAGTTTGTATTATCCTACAATAGGGTGAAGCCAATAGTTTTTCATAGATCTATATAGTTCCTAACAAATTAAATTTTCCTTGGGATTTGTGTGTAATTGTGACAGGTTTTAGGAACACTAGTTTAGGCTATAAGAGGTGTTCTTGTTTTATATACTGTGTTAGATTACCATGCATGTGCCATCCTTAGGAGTTGAGTTATATTCAATGTTGCTTGTATTTGTGAATGCATGTTATATTGTTAGATGAGGGGATATATCCCTAGGCTAGTAGGGTTCACTACATGTGGATTGTATATTCTAGGAGGAGGGCATAGGTCCCTAGGAGGTGCATGGATTCACATGTTGCAATATTCTCCAGTTGGGCATGCACCATTCCTTATACATCTATCCATGTAGGCATGTACACTACTTAGGGTGATTAGGGTTAGGATTTGACCTTGCCAAATGGAGTGCTCCCTTGCATGAATTTAGATACATTGTAACCCTAAGTATTCCTATTCTATAAAGGAGATGAATGCGACACCACTATGTAGAATCTACTTACCATGGTATGAAAATCAACATGGTATTAGAGAACATTCATTGAAGTCTTCTAGGACATTGTGTATGGAGCGATGAGTTTTCCATGACAGGGAGTTATTAGATAATTTTAGTGGGTGTGATTCCCTTACTTTAGTGATTGAAGAGATCCAAAGTTGTGAGAGGTTGTAGGGTGTGATTCCCAAAGTGCTATAGTAATTGGAGTGGTGTATTTGATTTATTTTTCCTGGATAATTTGTTTGAATTTAGTGTGTTTCAAAGTTGTAGGTATGATCAGTGTTGATTTCAAAGAGTGTGACCGTCTAGAGGGTGCCTTGAACTTCACACTATATAAATGAATATTACAAATTCTATTGGAGGAGGTTGATATTTGGAGTTTTGTGAATTTATATCTCTTACTGATGTTGCTTTCTTTGTCAAGCATAATTAAAAGCAGACCAAGGTGATGCAATTAACTTTTTATTTAGTAAAGGAATACTTGATATCTCACCTAGAACGAAGATAGCTAAAGATATGTATGTTGTCATTAGGGTGAAGGTAGAGAATGAAGAGTTCGTGCCCATTGCTTTAAATGGGTTCTTCTATTATTCAAACCCATCTATTTGGGGAGTTTATTCTCATGAAAATATTCCCACTTTTGAGAAGCTTCGAGATGATTTCATATAGAAGGAGACTAGACCAGAGACTATTTTGATTGGTGTGGAGGAGAGTAAAAACATAGCCTTCATCAAGAAAATGAGGAAAGGTGGTAAGAAAGGAGGACCAAGGAGGGGCCATAAGGAATATTTAGTTTCCTTGAAAAATGGAACGAAACACTTAAGTCATGTAAAGTGATTCAAGTGTCACAAACAATGCCACCATGCTTTTTAATGTCTCAAGAAGAAGGGTAAATGAAAGCAATATCAACACCAACAATGTTGTTTACAAGGAGTGAAGAAGCTTAAATAGTGCATGAACTTTCATCTAGTCTTAAGATCACCTTCTCCATGGTTTTGTGCCTTGCTAACCTACACCATTTTTGATGTAAGGTGGTATCATGTGTATAGTGGAGCATCAAAACATAACAAATATGAGGAATGTGATTTAAAACCTAGATTTAATTTTAGGCATTGTACAATGATTTTGAGGTCTTTTGCATACCCATTAAAAATCCCTTTTTTAATTAAAATTCTTGTCCACTTTAAATAAAAAGTATAAGATATGGATTGGGAGAAAAATATTTCTTGAAACTAGTTGATTTATAGGTAATTGAATATGAGGAACATGATTCCAAGTTAAAATTATGCTGAGCTACCACCAAGTGTTCAATGTTGCCTTCAAAGAGATCCCTTTCCCATAACACTCAATAAAATCATGTTAGAAATTAAAAATAAACATGTAATCATGATGTACAACAATAAAGTCTTATGTTAATCACATAAAATTCTGTCTAAGCCTAATCAATAGCGAGCTAAAATCTATGGAAAATATCTTGGTACCCAAGCTTTCCCAAGGAGGAAAATGTTGCACCGAAAAGTCAGAAAACATCCATCCAAGCAAGATGCACTCGTTCCCTGATTGCTTCACTCTTGCTACTTTTGTACTATTGTATTTTCACCTCTCGAGCATTTTTTGGTTTGTTTGAGGCTTCACGAGACTTCCCCAATGTAAAACACATCACTAGCTCACTTGTTCTACTGATATAGCTCCCTCACGAGTGTGCTTTTTCCTCTAGTTCATTTTTTTACTTGTGGAAGGGTCCAAAAAAGACCCAAAGGAAAAAATGTGGCATTGTTTTCTCTATTCCACTATTGTAGCTTCCCAACTAGTGAATTTTGGTTTCCCATTTGTTATTTAGTTTGTAGTGCATTTGGAAAATACCTTAAGGGAAAAACACATCACTTACTTCTATGGTTTTCTTCTCATGTGGGCCTTGGCCAAACATACTTGCGGGAGCGTATGAAACTCTGTTATGCTTCTTGTTTTGGATTTTATTCCCCAGACCAAATTTTCCACATGTCCCTAAATGACTTGAGGAGGCGAGTTACAACATGTGATAAAACTCAAACCGAGAGTCAAATATATGTTTTGTCAGTTGCATTGGATCTAGAGCCCTGGGTTTCAGCTAGTGGGGCCCCTTTTCTATCATTCAGTTGACCCAAAAACTGTTTGTTGGAGTATCTCCAACACTAGGGTTTTGCTCAATGAGGCATTGTGCTATTTCTGAAGAGGAGGTCGATTTTCAAGAACACCGCGTTAGGTGTTTGTGGGTAGTGTATTCATGTGGGCCTTGGCAAAATAGACTTTTGGGAGCTCACATATCTTTGTTATGCTACTCGGTTTGGATTTTATGACCCCGTACCAAATTGGCCATGTGTCCTTGAATGGATTGACGAGGCGAGTTGCAACTTGCGATAAAATGCAAACCGAGACTTGGATGGATGAATCGTCAATTGCATTGGATCTAGAGCACCGATTTTTATCTAGTGGGGCCCCTCCACTATCATTCTGTCGAACGAAAAATTGTTTGTTGGAGTATCTTCGACACTACGGTTTTAGTTAATGAGGTATAGTGCAATTTCTAAAAAGGAGGTCGATTTTCAAGAACATTGTGTCAGACATTTTTGGGTAGTGTAGTCATCTAGGCCTTAGCTAAATAGACTTTTGAGAGCTTACAGATCTCCGTTATGCTGCTCAGTTTGGATTTTATGCCCCCATACCAAATTGGACACATGTCCTTGAATGACTTGAGGAGATGAGTTGTAACTCCTGATAAAAATCAAACTAGGACTCAAATGGATGAGCCGTCAGTTGCATTGGATCCAGAGAACTAATTTTTAGCTATTGGTTCCCCTCCTCTATCATTACATCAACTGAAAAACCATTTGTTGGAGTATCTCTGACACTAGGGTTTTGGTTAATGAGGTATAATGCAATTTCTGAAGAGGAGGTCGATTTTCAAGAACACCGTGTTGAGCATTTTTGGTTAGTGTATTCGTGTGGGCCTTGGCCGAATAGACTTGCGGGAGCTTACAGATCTCTGTTATGTTGCTCGATTTAGATTTTATGTCCCTGGACCAAATTGGCCACATGTACTTGAATGGATTGACGAGGCGAGTTGCAACTCATGATAAAACTCAAACCGAGACTCAGATGGATGAAATGTCAGTTGCATTGGATCCAAAGAACTGAGTTTTAGATAGTGGGGCCCCTTCGCTATCATTCCGTCGACTGGAAAACCATTTGTTGGAGTATCCTTAGTACTAGTGTTTTGGTCAATGAGGCATAGTGCAATTTTTGAAGAGGAAGTTGATTTTCAGGAACATTATGTTGGGCATTTGTGGGTAGTGTAATCGCGTGGGCCTTGGAAAAAATAACATGTGGGAGCTTACGACTCTCAATTATGTGGCTCGGTTTGGATTTTATGCCCCCAGAAGAATTTTTTCACATGTCCCTGAATGACTTGAGTAGGCGAGTTGAAACTCGCGATAAAACTCAAACCGAGACTTGGATGGAGAAACCGTTAATTGCATTGGATCCGAAACACCAGGTTCCAACTAGTGGGGCCCCTCTGCTATCATTTCATTGATTGAAAAACCATTTTTTGGAGTATCTTCGGCACTAGGGTTTTGGTAAATGAGGCATATTGCAATTTCTGAAGAGGAGGTCAATTTTCAAGAACACTATGTCGAGTGTTTGTGGGTAGTGTAGTCGCATGGTCCTTGGAAAAATAGACTTGTGGGAGCTTACGAAACTGCATTATGATGCTCGGTTTGGATTTTATGACCCCAGACCAAATTGGACACATGTCCTTGAATGACTTGAGGAGGCGAGTTGCAACTCACGATAAAACTCAAACCGAGACTTGCATGGATGAACTGTCAGTTGCATTGGATCTATATCATTATGTTTTAGCTAGTGGCCCCCCTACACTATCATTCCGTTCACTGAAAAAACCATTTGTTGGAGTATTTATGGTACTAGGGTTTTTCTCAGTGCTTATTACATATGTTTGAAAATTTAACAATTTTTTAGGTTATATATGGCATGGAATGGCAAGGCATGACAAGTGAAGGCAAGGAATAAAAAGGCATGGCAAGTGAAGGAAAGGAATGGAAAGACATGGAAAGGCAAGGCATGGAAAGGCATGGTTAGGAAAGGAAAGGAAAGACAAGGTAAGTGAAGGCATGGCATGGAAAGGAAAGTGAAGGCAAGGAAAGGCAAGGAAGGACAAGGCAAGGCAAGGCAAGGCATGGAAAGGAAAGTGAAAGCATGGAAAGACATGGAATGGAAAGTGAAGGCATGGAAAGGCATGACATGGCATGCAAAGTGAAGGAATGACATGAAAAGGCAAGGCCATGGTATGGCATGAAAAGATAAGGCATTACATGACATGACATAACAAGGCAAGGCATGACATGGCATGACAAGGCATGCCATGGAAAGGAAAGTGAAGGAATGGCATGGAATGGAAAGTGAAGCCAAAGAATGGAAAATGAAGGCAAGGAATGGCATGACAAGGCAAGTGAAGGCAAGACAAGGAAAGGCATGACAAGTGAAGGAAAGGAATGTCAAGGCATGGCAAGTGAAGGCAAGGAATGGAAAGGCATGGAAAGGAAAGGAAAGGCATGGAAAGGAAAGTGAAGTCAAGGGAAGGTGTTACACATGAAATTTACACACCTAGGTACCTCACCCTAAGTGTTGTAAAGTGTCGTATAAGTGTCGCATACACCTTGACACCATGGAATAACCTATGTCACAATCCCTAGTCAATGTGGAGGAGGGATATA
>JZKD02S2154372.1:225671-247216 GCA_000966675.3 Picea glauca
AGATTCTCTCCATGGTGGTTAAGTCTCCAAATCTTATATAATGAGGGATTTCCATGGAGGAGGGGGAATGGAGATTGAGAATTATACCAAACTTATGATCTCATGAGTGGTATTTAATTTGGAGCATCAACATTCTGTGTGTGGACTGCTTAAGCAAGGGTTTGGACAAGGGGAACTTGATGAAGCTGTTGCACTCACATTTATGGTTGTAAGTTTTCTTCATTGTTGTTCTCATTAATGTAATATGCTTGGCCTGTTTATTTCAATTCTGTGTTTGATCTCACATGAATTTGTCTCTAATATATAGATCTATTTTGAACTAATCTTAGTAGAGTAGGAAGTTGTTTGTACTTTTGTTTGTCTACAGGGCTTATCGAGGAGTTTAAGATTGGATTTCCACTCAGACCGTACAGGGACAAACACCGGTAAAAGGTACTTCTTTTCTCCTTCCTCCTCACACATTAGTTTATCTAGATCTAAAAGGAAGTCAATGTCCATGATAAGCATCTTCTGTCTTAAGAGTTAAGAGTCTAGCTCTCAAGAGGAGATCTACCTGTCTGCAGGGAGATTTTCCTTCAACAGAAATTGGCGACTCCACTGGGGAAGAATCAAAACTTTCAGTTTTGGTTGTCCTCATAGACCTTGTATTTCCCTCTATTATTTTTAGACCTTGTTCACCCCATATGTTTGATTTCATATGTTGATTGACTGCTTACCCCATCACATTCATCTTGATTGCCAAAGTTTGACTGAAATTTTGGGTTTTTTGGACAATTTTGTGAGCTGTGGAAGCCTGGCACTCCCCTACCTTGTTATTAGAGAATTGGTGCTCCTCCTTGGTATTAGAAAAGGCATTATAACACTATGGTTCCCCTTAAACCAGAGCGCTAGCCTTTCTTTGCAAAAAATCCTTTCCAGAATTGTCTTTTCTGAAGACTAGTCTCTGTTTTTTCACTTGCTGAGATTCTTTGTGATTCAATGCTTCTTCCTATTGACCTTTGACATCCTTCCTTATGAGGAATAAGCACTTTTTTGTTCAAATTTTGTGTCCTTCTTCCTTATTTTGAGTTTTTCTACTGTTGAGAACTTGGAATCAATTCGTTTCTTTCTTCTCTCTTATCCGACTGAGCGAGAACTCTGGTGAAGGGCATCAGAAATCCGTGAATCATCTCATTTGGTTTTTTGAGGTCATTGTTCTTAAACATCTCTCTTTTGTGTGAATTGCTTGATTTTCTTTGTTATCTTTTGTTTTCTTTTGCTTCTTGTTTCAATCATAACAAGAGGGTGTGTTGTTTGTGTGAAATTTGCTTATGCTTGTCCGAATCTCCTTGATATGAAATGGTAGTTGGAAGGAGAAGTTTTTGCATTGAATTAATCTTCGTTTGCATACAAACAACAAAAAAATACATCTTAGTGATTGGTTTGCATATTAGAAGGCATTTCTGAAAATGTTTTAGCATTGCATTGGATTCTATTGAGAACCAATTGATTGAGGACATTCCATATTAGTGTTTGATAGTGAAAACGACTCTTTCTCTTTCCCTTAAATAGGCGTTCATTGAAAAGAAACGATTTCTTATCATCTTTCATGCATTTTTTTGGGAATTTGAGTCATCATTCCATCAGTTTCACTTTCATACACCCTTTGAGTAAATAACAACTGTAAAACGAATGCTAATTAAAAACTATCTAGAACATTTTTGTTTTTAGGATCTTCCACCAACAGTAGAATAGGGTTAGCACTTTGGATTAGGCTATGAGTACAACTTTCCAAAGTTTTCAAAACAAACATTAGCATCCTGAGCTAGGGAGAGTCAAATCCAATTGTCGTATTGGTTTTTTGGGATCCCCCTCTCACACAAGGGTTACGCACGAGGTCACATTCGGGCGAATTATGGAGATTATCCCTCCGTTGTTCAACTGTTTGTAGTGGTCAGATTGTATATTGGGGGTCACTTGGAGGTATACCCACGATTATGTGTGGGAGCCTCTCGAGTGATTTCAGACTTGTTATCTTGCCCATACGTTTCAGATCAGACTGTCGACTGTACCCGCCTAGGGACTCACTATGAATTGGTGTCTTTAGTTGCCATAATCTTTAGGTACTTACACAAGGTGACGGTGAAGGGAAGTCTCACTGTACCTGGAATAGACATTGGTCAAACTCACTCGGGCTCCTTGGAGGGTAAATCCACAATTACTGCGTGGAAGCTTGGACCAAGGTGAAATTCCATTAAGCAGGTCGCCATTGTAACTATTCCACCATACCCTAGCCCCTTCTCGACTTGATCACACGACGTTGGATTTCATCACCAACTAGTACGATCATCGAGAGAAGTTTTGTCTACTTGGTTGATTCCTAAATTTTATTAGCGTATGCTGTTTCTTTTTGATTAGTTGGCCCTAGATTTTTAGTGTGTTCTGTTATTCTCCACAATTGAGCCTGTAGAAGATAAAGGTCTTCGCCGATCACGTAGGATGCAAGGGCTGCCTCCAGAAGGATATCAACCCTTACCTCCTAACCCTCTAGAAGACAACTACCGTAGAGAGGTAGAAAGTCAATCCGACGTTGGAAGTGTTATTGCTCCTCCATTAGATAACTCAGAAGGTGCTTTGGTTACGGTTGAAAATCCCACTACATCTATGTCAGTAACCCCTCTCGAACCACTTTTAATTCATTTAGACTCCCTTGGGAACATCATAGACGAAGAGGTCCCATGATTATCGGAGAGGACTTTTATCGAAACATATATGGGATCCAGAGAACCAATCTTTGGTGATGAGTATAGGACTCCTGTTCATCCTAGCACCGCAGTAGATACCAATCCCACACCTACTTGTTCTGTATGGAGGACTTCATCGGGACTCGATCTTTATGAACATTTCAAATCCTTTCGATATCCCTTTCATCCTCATGACCCTCCTAGTGAAACATGACCATCTGGTCAAACCATGAATCACCCAGTCGATCAGGTTATTAACCCTACTGTTACACCAACATAATTCCATCCTAATGCTAGACTCATCACCTCTACTCATCTCCAAGTCACTTCAATATCTACCCCCATTTCTACAAGCTTTTACTCTACATCTCCACATGTTCCACACGATCCTGTTGGGACATCTATTCAGTCGAGAATGCAGATCCCTTCTATCCCAGCACAACCGACTAGAGGGAAACCATCATCTAACAAACCTTTCTCTCCTGGAGGACTACCTTTCCATGGCGGGCCTAACCCTCTTGGAGGAAAACCCCCTTTTCATGCTCCTCCTGGAGGGAAACCTCTGTTTGCCAGTTATTCCCCAGTCATTAATCCACCAGTGGCAGGGGGGCAAACTTTGTTTGCTGGAAACCCTTCACAATCCTGGGGAGTATCTCTAGGAGGCACTTTCATTCAACCCCACATTAGGGGGCACTCATCTCATAATACACTAGGACGGGTATCAAATCCTGTTCCTTCTAGAACATCTTATGGAAAATCTTATCTGGGTGGCATCCCAAACACCACCTGGAGTTCTCCGGGACCATAGTCTTATCCTCATCATGGGTCTAATGTGTATCCACCTCTGAGATCTACTCCTTACCATACTCAAGGGAAAAATGTTTATCCTCATGGGCAAGCAAATCACCCGGACTATAATGCTCAGAACCCACCGGGTTATGCAAATGCTTCTCATCCACCATCGAATCCTGTTTAGCCTAGCCAACAACAACCATATGTAGGAGGACCTATTGGTTACAAGTATCCACCTAACCTAGTTTATGGTCCTACTGGTGTTCCTATGCCGCACCAGTATCATTTGAAAATTAACCAACAACTACCTTTCCTTATGACTCTGGATCTCCCAAACTTGTCTCGATTAACTAATTATCCTATTTTTCATTCACCGGTTTGGCCAGTCATTCTAGCTAAACTTCCTTCTGATATTCCAAAATTTGACGGAAAATCTGGTGAATATATAAACAACCATGTGATGACTTTCCATTTTTGGTGTTCATCAAACTCCCTCATGGATGATTCTGTACGTTTGCGTCTTTTCCAGCGAACACTTACAGGCTCGGCGACAAAGTGGTATATTGAACTACCATGTGCTTCTTTTCATGATTTCAATTCCCTTGCCATGTCTTTCCTCACGCACTTTCAACTGCCTATTCGCTATGAGATGGGTACTGAACTCTTGACCTCCCTTCGTCAAACTAACTCCATGCATATCTCTGACCATATTCATGAGTGGAGGTGACTATGAAGGATGATCAAGGCAGTCATTCCTGACATACTATTGGTGGAGTGGTTTACTAAATCACTGTTGCCCCCGATCACTTGCGATGTCACTATGGGTGGTGCGGTCACTGAGGAACAAGCCATCGCTCGGGCTCAGTACTTAGATTTGGTTTATTCACAATCTGGTACTTTGTATGATTTGCTTCTGAATGCTTCTCGAGCTAATACCGATCCTTCTAAACTGTCATCCTCATGTCATGTAGATGGTGTTATCGGTTCCTTGAAAACTCAATCTACTTCCCAATCGCTGACACTCTCCTCTACCTCCCCCCAAACTCAGATCTCTGAGGTGAATGCAGTTCAATCTGCCCCTTCACAACAATCTGGAGGTAAGAAGAAGACAAAGAATAAATCAAAAAATAAAATTGAACAACAAAAAAATAAAACACCTGCTACCGAAAAGAAAACACAATGGAAACTGAAATTTCCATGTATCATTTGTGGTGACGATCACTACACTCGAGACTGTCCACTTCGCAATGAGGTGGCCAAAATTTTCCAAGGAAATTCATAACTCGCTGTGCTTACTTAGCCTTTTTCACAGTAGCAATCCATGGTTGCTGAAACCCCCTCTCTTGGGGGCAATTCAAGCCATCCTAATGATGAGGCCTTGTCAAGTGCACATATTTATATGTTTAATGGGATTAATTTGACCACTCTCTCTAAGACATATGACACACCAGGTAACCCTAACAAAGGAAAATACATTAATGGTATCGGTACTTTACTAGATCCATCATCGTCCTCCATTGGTCTTCCATCGATTAATCCTCCATCTGGACCACTTCAGATTGAGAAACCCACATTTGACTCTATCTTACGCCCTCCTAAGAGCACTACATGTAAAGCTACCTTTAATACTAGTTCACGTGATGCCTAGAACTGCAACATTGTTGAAGATTTGGCTCAAGCACCGTGTGCTATGTCTGTGTTAGAAGTTCTAAAACACTGCCCCAGTCAATGTAGAATGCTCTTGGCCGCTCTTGGTGTTGTTGATCCTGAGTCGTCCAACCATATCATGTTTAACCTAGACAATTATGCATCTCGACTCTCCCACCAACTTTCTTATCAAGTTGATGTTGTTGTTCACAACCAACAAATACACTGAACTATTATGGATGAGGGAGCCTCGACTTGTGTCATGTATTTGGCGTGTTGGAAAGGTTTAAAATCAACAACACTAAACAAATACCCAACAATTTTATGCGCCTTCGATGGGCGAGGTTTTCATCCCCATGGGCTTTTACAGTCCCTACCCATCCAATTGGGTGGAAAAACTGTTATTGTTGATGTCGAGGTGGTCGATGCTCCCCTCAATTACAACTTGTTACTTGGAAGAAGTTGGTTTTATGCTATGACTGCCATTGCCTCGTCAGTTTTTCAATGTGTCCAATTTCCTCATCAAGGAAAAATTGTCACTGTTGATCAGTTGGATTTTTGCACGACAGATGCTCACGCTCCCGCTACCAACAATATTCCTTTCTTGGGAGACCACAAGATCACGTATGAAAGATTTGGTCTTGGATTACTGAAATATTCTAGCCTCATGGGTACCTTCCCTACACCACTTCCACTGACTACACATAATATTTCCACCGTCGATATGATTTCGACCGCAACTTGTGAATCTTTGGAATCATCTGACCCTTGGATTGTACCTCATCCATTGGAATTCGATGCACTAGGTGACATCATGCCACTTGGTCCAGCCGAACCATCATACGTTTCTATCTAATCCACTTCTCCCTCGTTGGATGACCAACATATATTGGCACCCGACAGTTCCTCGATGCAATCCTGGTTGAGTTCCTTGTTGTCTACAATTGATTGCATTTCCCCAATTTTTCCTTTTGATGAATCTATTTCAGAAATGCTTTGCATTGACAAGTTACCTCAGGATAATAACCGTCACAGATCCTCTTTTATTCCCTCTCATGAATAAATTTGGGAAGATATACACTCTATCTCCCCTCTTGATGTTGATTTTTCATCATCTCCCATGATTTCAACTTCTGATGATTTTGATCCGGTAGTGGACATGGTGATTTCTTTGGTAGGATTATTGGAGCTTGATCTCCTTACTCCTATCGCGATCCTCAACATGTGTTCCTTCCCGAGTGATTATCTTCCATCTAGCGAAGATCTCCTGGAAGCCATGATCGAGTTTTGTCCCTTAACCTGGTATCCTTCCAGAGCATTATCCTCTTGGAGGCCATGATCAAGAAGCAACCACGAGCATAGTTTCTCTTATCTATGGAAAGCTCGTTAAAAAATGAAACAGAGGCCCTGAGCATAGTTCTTTTCCTGTGTCAAGCTCATTAAAAAATGAAATAGTTACCTCTCTTGAACCTTCTTTTCATCCACCCTTCTCCTTTTTCTCATCTAGCAGAGAAATTGGTGACAACCTCAAAGTCGGTGAATGAATTGAAGCTTGGGGGGCATGTCTCCAGCCTTTGATGATCATTCTGGAGTTAAGCCATTAGCTTTCAAGTTGGGGGCATACCGAGCTTAGTCTTTGTTCTTTCTCGTGCTCGTAAATACATGAGAATGCATTCGAGTAAACTTTTATCTCTTTTTCGGACCTGTATGGATACACGAAAAAGGAACCCCTTGGAGTCTTCTTTAAGCTCTTTTCAGACTCTCTAAACATGAAAATATCACCGAGTGATCTTGCTTCCTTTACCACTCGTTAAAAGGTTTGAAAGGGCATCTTTCGAGTGATAATTTATCTCTTTTTCGGCCTCATGAGACTAACATTACGAAAAAGGACAACATTGGAGTCATCTTTAAGTTCTTTTCAGACTCTCTAAACATGAAAAGATTGCCGAGCGACCTTATTCTCTTCACGCTTGTTAAAGTATTTGAATAAAACGTCTGTTGAGCGATAGTTTATCTCTTTTTTGGTCTCATCAGACTACTTTACGGAAAATAAACTGAGAGAGTTCTCTTTTAAGTGTTTTTCCAGACTCTATAATCATGAAAAACCTTCAAGTTTTCTATCTTTGGACTCGTTAAAACAAACATCGATAGGCCCATATGGGACCGAACCCTTACTTCTTCCAGTTCATTAAACAAAGGAAGATGAACTTACCGAAGGTGAGTTATATCGAGCATGTGTTACCCTCCTCAAGCTCGTTAAATTAAAAAGAGGTACTCGTCTATCTGGATGGGGGAAAAATTGAAGGAAGAAAGCCAAGAATTTTTTGAGAACATTATCAGTAATTCTTAGAGTCGCCCTTGAACACGACACCTTGTCTTTGTGCACATCTTAATCTGCTGAACCTCTACACTGAACCAATCCTCTGATTTTTTCTTACTCCTTTGGGTCACCTGACGAAAGTCACAGTATCCATTGCATCATCGTGTTTTGATCCATGTCATGTTTCTGCTGTTGTGCCTCAGTGTTCAAGGGAAGTATCTGCCTCGAGAGTTAGCCATTAGAAATATCTTGTCTCAATACCTATGTCAGTCCATGTTCATTTGATATACCGATTACATCTCTATGTCTATTTCATGTCATTGATGGGGGATACATCAAGGCCCTCCTTCGACGAGTCTATTCCTATCAACTTCAACATATTATCCAGGAACTAGACTTAGAAACCAATTAGTACTTTGGGACCTGCATGCCTCAATGGCAGGCCTCCTCACATTCAACAGTGGGTTTACATCATTGACCTCTGATCGGATGATTCCACATATGTTTGACTTCAGCTCATCCATTCAAATTCGTTGGAATGTACTAGGGTACCTTGGGAATCATTGACATCAATGGTGATTTCCCTCGCGCTTGTTAACAATTTACATCATTGACCGGTAATCAAGTGGTTTCTTCCATGTTCGACATCAGGAAATCTATTCACATGGTTAGATTCATACCACATCAGGATCGGTAAGAATACCTTGGGTTGAGTGATCACTTTGATATGTACTTTGCCCAGGTTGCGAAGGAGTTTCTTTTGAACAATGACACATATACTATCACATAGATCCACTTTGTATTGGTCGTGGCTATGTCTTGTCATGTCATAGATCCACTGTTTTTTCTTGGTGGCTACGATCAATTCAGGTCATGGGAGTATAGATCCACAATGTATCTTCAGTGGCTATACCGTTTTGTCAATATAATTATGGATCCGCAGTGTATTTTATGGTGGCCATATCTTGCAAGTCCCTATCACTCAAGCATAGGTATGCCTGCCTTGGGTTTGAAGCATGTCATAATATTTTTTGGATGTTTGTGTGCAACTTCTATCAGGTTCTCTGAGTCCACACTCTTGCTTTAAATATTGTAAAGTGTTTCAACCATCATTCTCTCTTCTAACCTCACACTTTAGGGGGCATTCTGTTACACATGAAATTTTCACACCTAGGTACCTCGCCCTAAGTGTCATAAAGTGTCGTATAAGTGTCGCATACACCTTGACACCATGGAATAACCTATGTCACAATCCCTAGTCAATGTAGAGGAGGGATATATTACATGAAGGAAAATAAATACTAAGTACACATGAATTATTATTAATATTCATGGAAAAGAAATTGGTTAAGTGAGAGAATCAAGTGCACATGAATTATTATTAATATTCATGAAAAAGAAAGTAATTAAGTGTAAGGATCCACCTCACTTTTCGTTTCCTATTTTTTAGGGAAGGTGGAGGATCTCATGGATGGTTGAAATATTTCCTCCTTAAAATCCTTGAGAGATATTTCCTCCTTAAAATCCTTGAGAGATATTTCCTCCCCAAAATCCCTAAGAGATATTTTCTCCCTAAATATATTAGAGAACCCTTTCTTAGAGGATCTGATGAGATATTCTCTCCATGGTGGTTAAGTCTCCAAATCTTATATAATGAGGGATTTCCATGGAGGAGGGGGAATGGTGATTGAGAATTATACCAAACTTATGATCTCACGAGTGGTATGTCATTTGGAGCATCAACATTCTGCGTGTGGACTGTTTAAGCAAGGGTTTGGACAAGGGGAACTTGATGAAGCTGTTGCACTCACATTTATGGTTGTAAGTTTTCTTCATTGTTGTTCTCATTAATGTAATATGCTTGGCCTGTTTCTTTCAATTTTTTGTTTGATCTCACATGAATTTGTCTCTAATAGATAGATCTATTTCGAACTAATCTCAGTAGAGTAGGAAGTTGTTTGTACTTTTGTTTGTCTATAGGGCTTATCGAGGAGTTTAAGATTGGAGCTCAACTCAGACCGTGCAGGGACAAACACCGGTAAAAGGTACTTCTTTTCTCCTTCCTCCTCACATGTTAGTTTGTCTAGATCTAAAAGGAAGTCAATGTCCACGATAAACATCTTCTGTCTTAAGAGTTAAGAGTCTATCTCTCAAGAGGAGATCTACCTGTCTGCAGGGAGATTTTCCTTCAACAGAGGGCAAGTCATGGCAAGTGAAGGCAAGTGAAGGAAAGTGAAGGTGTGAAGAATGTTTTCCAAGTCAAGATAAATAATGTTGCGATTGGAAAAGTGCAAATGGAGAGACAATCCACATTAGTTTTGATTCCATTTGAATCCCATTGCATTGATTTGATGTGGATAAGTTCACCTTGGATAAGTTCACCCTAGAGTTGGCCACTAAGGGGATTATAATTCTAGTGAATGTCCCCAAGGGGGGATTTACCATACATGTTAGAGACCCAAGCCAAGGTGTCCTGGCATATGCATAGAGACAAAACATATTCTTGACAATTTCATTGTTGTGATAGAGGGGACAATTGGGTTGCATAATTCCTAGATACTTCAGGCGCTAGCCAAGAGGAAGGCTACCTAGAATAAAAAACCAAGAAAAATCAAACTTCATAGGCTTAATGAAATACATACACATTGAATGTAGCATAATTATCCACTTAGAGGGTTGAGAACACATCCTCTAGAGATTTTTAAGCTTAGCGTCAAGCCTAGATATAACACTGAGCCATTTATACCCATTTGTCGGTTTATATTTCTTAAAATGATTAGAGCCATTCCATCAATAGTGCTTCCACCACATTGTTGTGCTAATGATACCATTTTTTAGAAATAGGTTATCCATACTCAGATCCTACACCTTTTCTATTATAGTTATACCAATATCACAAGATTGAATTTGGTCTTGAGCATCATCCATGGATTTATTTAGATTATATAGGGAAATATGGGGGGATGATTACTATATGGAGAAAGAGATTATTTAGAATTGAGAATTTTGAATTTCTTGTATTAGTCATAGGAGAATAACTCTTCTCACTAGAGTTAGAGAGGCTCTACTTAGTGATCAATGTTTATGGACCTTATGAAGATATGATTCAATTTTGGGAATTATTTCTTTGAAATGATTTTGTTAAAAATGAAAGAACATGGGATATTAGAGGACTCAAGGTTATCATGAGTTATTTTATCACTTATCTTTTGTTTGTTGATTATGTCCTTTTGTTCTATGATGGATCCTTGAGGGAAGCCTCTAAATTAAGGGATATTCTAAATTTGTATAATACAACCACTAGTAAGGAGATTAATATGTTCAAGTCTCTAATTTATTTCAATGTTATTGAGAAGGCTCAAGAGAGGTTATTGCTTCAATAATTTCATTTTCCCTTGGTATGTAATTGGATAGTGTGGAAAGTGGGTAATGGAGAGAGTGTAAGAATTGGGTAGACCCTTGGGTAGGCTATGATAACTCTTATTGGTTTCCATATGACTTGATATAAAACTTGTAGGGAATTTCATTTATAAACTAGATCGTGTGGTGGATCATGTGTCATAAACATATGCCATCAAAGGTAGATATTAACAAAATTCTTGGGATTTTCAAGAGATAATTTAGCACAATGACAATGTTAAGTGGAAATTTATCTCATATTCATGTAAGGATTAGGGATGAGGAATATAGTTTGGTTTGGTCCGAGAATCCTATTCTATGATAATAGATTACGAAGCTAGGGTACAAAGCTATGTTATGTAATGCACAACAAGACAAAATCATGGTTGTGGAAGCCCCTTTGGAATATTAGAGCTCCTATGAAGACACATGTTTATATGTGGATGGTGTTGAGAGACAAGGTACTTCTTTGAGATCATTTGCAAAGGGGAAGTAAGCAAGGTCTTGACATGTGTTCACTTTGTAAGATGGATGAAGAGATTATCACCCATATATTAGTGAAATGCACCTATGTTAGAGTGGTTTGGGATAAGGTGAAAAATATGGCTAGAAAAACTATTTGAACTTTGTATGAAGGAAAAAAGTACGTACTTGAAGTTGTTCTCCTATACATATATATGAAGTTTTCAACTATCCAAAATTGTCTTTGGAGAATTTGAAATTCCACAGGAGGGAATTGAGTTAGACATTGGAGATGATGAAAACATTGATAATCTTATGCTTATTCTTATTTACAATTGAGTTAGAGATGTAGGAGGAGAAAAATTAGTCTCTTTTTCTCCTTTATTCATTCTATTTTTTACATTTTTCACTCATTTCAGGCACTAGGGTTTCCTGAGCATTCTTGAAGTCTAGGGTGTCAGGGTTTCTACTCTAAGGAGGTAAGGAGTTAGGTTTTGATGACAAACCCTAGGGTTGTACCTAATGATGAGGAAGATAAAAGGATATTCCTTGCATGAGGCCAAGTAGGACTTGTTAGTGTGATATTTTCTTATTAGGACTCCACTAGACTAATTTAATGAAATGGATATGGCCTATTGTCCCCATTTTGTGGGATAACTAAGGAGATCATGTCTCGAGGCCCTCAAGTTGTATATATGGAGTGTCAAGAGACTACATGACCAAAAATGTCCACTTGCACATACAAAATCCCACTCTATCACCACATTCTAATCCATTGTCAATGCATCCACCACACTAGTTAACTTCTAGAAGGAAGATGGGTCTTGATTCATGCAGTACAAGTCAGGTATTATGGTAGGTACTCACCCCAATATTTAAGGCATTTGAACATGTTGTATTTAAGATACTTTTGATTATTGAATGCCTGATTGGACATTATGCCTTTGACCCTATTTCACCTTGGTGAGTGTCACATATTTCCTAGTAAGTGGCCAACCTTAGGGAAAGGTTTGTGACTAGGGGTCCCTTAAAGGGGTTATTGTACCATTCTCGACCATACTTACCACTTTCCGCTTATTGCACTCGCATCATATTGTCCTGTTCTAGGTCCTTTGAATTAAGTGACCCAAGAAGGAAATGTACCTCATTTCATGGAAAGAAGGCGCTGAAGGCCCAAAGGGATTCTTGTTGGATAAATAGATAAAATCTTAGATATAGACCTTACAGATGCTTCTCCCAGGGATCCCCCAAGAAAGAAATGAAATGATTCTTTGTAAGAAAAGGGGGACCTAAAATAAATAAATGATAATGAATGCTTAAGGGGTTAGTTGGAGGATGGGAGGTCTCATCACGAGTCTCCCTATCATGATAATGGCTATTTAGCGGTATGAAATTACCATCATTTGGCCGCCAAGCCATGGTAGTGGCTGTCACTTTCACAACTGAGAGAAAGGGGGTCTCATCATGAGTCAACCTTCTCATTTCCGTGAGGTATTTTTGAGTGACACTGTCATTATCAAGATACCACACCAAGACAATGGCCTTCAACTCATTCCTTAAAACATGAAATAAATAAAGAATGGAAAGAAGACGGGCTTGAAAAAAGTTCATTACAAATGAAGGTTCCACACACCCTCTACAAAGGCACCCATGAATGAGATAATACAAGCTCTTGTATGTCATGAAACTCAACAACCTATGAAGTCTAAACCCCTTCCACCTAATCATCCACTACATAACCTTGAAAGTCCATCCTTAGGAGAATCCCCTACTAGAGGGATTTGGTCTACCCAATAGGACTCCTATGACAACCCTCCCATACTTAAACTTGGTCAATTGTATAGGGTTTTGAGCATTTGTTTGATTTGATGAGGTAGTTTTGATGCACATGTTTAGGTGCCTTTCTTATTAGAAATGGTTTATACTTGTCATGATATATTTGACTTGAGATATTTGGAGGGAATACCCTTTTGTTTTGTAAGACCTTGATTGGTGGCCAGTTTTGGGAGAACAAGCCTAGCTTGGGCTTCCATGGGGAAGGAATCCCACTGGATGGATGCCTAGGGCCAGCATGCCATATGATAGAGACATGCCTTTGGAGGCCTAGAAGACATCATGGTGGACCTAACCTAGCCCCTACCACCCAAACAACTTTCGTAGGAGAGGAAAAACATCACCTCCTTGAGGGTTGATGTCATGAGGGGGATAAGGTTTGGTGGTGATGGAGGTGCACATTGACACTTAGCATATTTTCACTAGATGAGGCATGGAGAAGAATTATCACACAATGAGGAGGCTCAAAGAGCCCCAAAAACTTCCACATCTTCTCCAACAAGTTGCTCAAGTGCCAAAATGTCCCCTAAAGGGGTGACACCATCTTACTTTAGGATTTCTTTTGTGTAAAAGTGAATTTTAAGATGAATTGCTTAATATTATTTTGATGAAAGGGGTAAGATAAGGGTTTTGGACCCCTTATCTTATGTTTTACCCTTGATAAGTGGATAAACTATGTGATAGACATTTTGTATAAATAGAGATTATGAAATCTCATTTTAAGACATAACTCTCCCAATGCGAAGAGCTAAGGATTGAAATTTTCGCTACGTTCAATATTTTTGTTCTCTTGTGATATGGTATGGGGTTCTCTTTGGTTATGGACTACATGATGATTATGCGCTAGATATTGGAGTTATTTTATAGCTATTTTTGGTGGTTTATCTTGACATGTTATGGTTTATCTTGTTGCTATTTATATTGGTAATAAATTTTACTTATTTCTATCATTTGTAATTCAAGCTCAAGGTTGATTGTTGCTAAGGCTAGGTAGGGAGTATAAATGCATACACCCCTACTTTATCTCCACCATAAATTTAACCATAGAATTATTGTTTGCAAGGGTTTTCTAAGGAAGTATAAGGACATACACCCCTTAGACCAAACCCTATCTAGGCTACTTTCCTTGGGGAATAAGAGGATTTATACCCCCAAGGACGTAGTAGCTCTAGATATTTACTTTATGACCCCATTAACCCATTAATCAAAGACACTAGTCATTGCATTGTAGAAATAAAACATTGCATTGATAAATGTGAAAAGTTGAAGTCTTGAAGTTCTCTCACTTGGATATTGTTCTTTGAGCCTTAGGCTATCTTGCCTCATTGAGGTTTCTCCTTTATCCCACTAAAAAATTATTTTGTAACCAAACTAACCTACAACCATTAGGGATGCAAAGATATATCCCTCTAAACCTATATAACTCCTAAACTAACCCTAGAAATCAACTATAACTTCTCCCTAACAAACTACTAACCCTAGCACACTTTTTAGGCTAATTTAGTGTTATTTTTGTTGGTTAAATTTTATGTTATAAGGCTTAGTTTGTTACATTCATAAGGCTGATAAATATCATTGGAGTAAAATTTTTGTGATAGCCTTGCTTTTATGCTAAAGTCTTGCTCTTTCATTCTTGAGTTGAACTAGTCTTTACTATCTTGTCTCTTGCTTATTCAACTAGAATTTTAGCACTTATTTTCTTTTGCATGCTGATATATATCACTGATTGTTGCTGCAATTAGGGACAAAAATATTAACTTGCTTTTCCACCTAACATATTGCATGGTGTACTTGGTTTTCCTTTTGTTTTGGGCATGTATTTTCTCTTGACAGGTCACTCAAAGCATTGGCAACCTCAAGCAACCCTCAAGACTCATTACCAAGTTCCATGTACCATCTAGAAACTTGACCTTTAGGGGAATCCATTAATACATCACATTTTCCATGTCAATCCCCCTAGGGTCACTGAGATTCCCCACTTGAGGTGACTACCTCACCTCTAAAGTGACAGTAACACCTTCCTAAGGTGACAATGGGTAGGTGCTCTCTAAGTTGTCACCATTTTGGTGGTTGGGTCGGGATTTTCCCAACCTAAAAGTTGTGCGATAAAATGGACTAAATATCAAACTAGGTAGTCAATGTCAACACTCTTTTTTAACCTTTTATGGTTCCCTCTGATAAAGGCCTATGGTGAGACTAGCACTGGAACAACTAGTTTAATGCAAAAAGTCAATGTTGGTAAGGGCCAAGTGTAAAGGAGGAGACTAATTAACAAAATTAAATTCAAGTTGGAAAAAGAGATGGAAAGGAAGAACAAACCACCATACAAGGTTAGATCACCTTCAAAGAACCATCATAGGGTAGAGTAACATGAAAGTTCAAGTTTTTTGTGCTCCATTTTAGCCCACATTGAAAAACAAAATGCCCTATATAATTAAAGCATGGTTACCACCATTTTTAACTATTCACATCCAATTCATGATCCAAGGGAGAAAAGGCCCTATGAATGTTGGATAAGAATCCAAATTATCCAAATAGTAGGCAAATATAAATAAATTAAATAGAAGGGGCAAAGCCCTGCTAGGAAAACTATGTTTTTTATAAAGAGCCACAAAACAAGGGTTAGTATTTCCAAACTCGATAAATTGCAAGGAACATTCCACAAGTTCATAATATTCAAAGGAAACAAAGGGAAAGGATGCCCAAACGGGGAGCGATTGACAAAAACTAGGGAGAAAACAAGGCAATGGATCCTTCAATACTATTGATACGTTGTTCTCCATCCAAATTACAAAGTTGGTCCACTTTTTGTTTTGTAACATTTCTTTATCAAAATGTGTAGGATGCCAACCATATTTGTCCTCCTGTCAAAACATGGCACATGGACTAGTTAAACTAATAAAGATGTAATCGTTTACTTTTTTCTAGGAAATAAAAAAATTTCATTTCACATAATAAATATACTTACAAAGGTGTAGATCAAGGCCTGTAGACCTTTTTGGGCATTGTGATGCGTGGCACGAAGTTTTTCAATCCTAGCTTTGGAGGCCTTTTCCTTAAACATACACTAAGTCAATTTAACTATGCATAAATAAAATATAAAAATCGTTTAAGAAATTTGATATAATATTATGAGAAAATTCAAATACCTGGGTACTCTCCTCACTGGACTTCCTCCATGCATCCAAATTCTCAAATGATTTTACAAGTTCTTTCCATACTTTTAAAATGACATTAATTGGCCTTTTTTTGAGCCTTTGCTCAAGCGAATTTTTTTTTATCTTCTTTGTTTGGTTACACTTGAATATCTTGCAATTATGATACATTTGTCTTTTCACCTTTTTTACTGACCAACCTACGCCAAATTCAAACTCCATATCATGAATTACAACTTTCTATAGGTGCATTGGTATCTTTGAGAACAAAAAATGGAGATGGTCTTTGAATCGTTGAAGGAATGATTCCTTCAACCTGTTCACAAAAACCTTCCTAGCATCTGACATTTTGATTTCACCTAAAACCATGTCGTATTATATCCTTGTATCATAGTTACCAATGCAAGATCCAAAACATGGAGGGGTGGAAGAGGTTTGGGTCCCAGGAGTGGCTTCAACATTGGAGGTCTCCCCTCAATGTTCCAAATTATTAGAGGTTATCGTCAATGATTTCCTCTTTGATATTCTACTCGATCTAGGAGTGGTTGAAGAATCAATTGATTCCCTTTGATAGGGTTGATTTTCTTGCAATGTTTCAGGGTTGTTAGCGGATTGTTTTTCTATGTATCTTGCAAGTATTTTCAAGTCTACACTGCCAATTTTTTTAATGACCTCCATCCCCATTATCAAAGCCAAGACCTCTTTTTCCTGGTTAGTCTCATGTCCCTAGATATATAAAATAAATTTTTTGTTTTAAATTTTTGAATAAAAAACAAAAATCTAAAAAAAATTAAAAAAATTGAGACAATTAGAAATCTATAAATTGACAATGACTTACCTCATTATGGCTAGAATCTACTTCCTTCCCTCTGCTTGACATTTTCAAAGGTTCTTATTTCTTCTCCCTTCTTCCTGGTTTTTTCTCTCTCTTCTAACAAGGATAACCAAATTTCAAACACAACTTTATATTACAATATTGTTTCAAATACAAAGTATATAGATTATTCCAAAGAAGGTAGTGATTGTGAGAGCAGAGATGCTTTCTCAACTAAGTCCTAAGAAGGTTTATGGTGGCCATGTATAATAATGTTGTTAAGATAAGTATCCCATGCTTTATTTATGCTAATGTTGAAATATATTATACAATAAAACATGAGGAAATTTATAGATCAAGAAGCCCAAATCTAACAGTTGTGAAAGTTGATAATTTTGTTACCTGAAAATTGTGGAAATAGAACTTCATGCTATGGTGATCTTTGATGTAAGAGCTTATTTGAAATGGAAATCGTGGAAATGGAAATGGAACCTCCATTCGACCTCAAGAAATCTCCGTTTTCCCATAGGAAACCCCCAAATCGTGATTTGGTCGCACCCTATCTCCGTTCGCCCTCAGGAAACCCCCAAACCGTGCTTTGGTCACACCCGTCATTTGAAAATGAATTTTCCTTTCCTTTCCCGCAATATTTTCTTATTTTTTGGTTTGAGATATTAACCGATGCTAAATTTGGCACAAATATACACCAACTTTAGCATCGACTTAGGGAAAAAAACATAATGTATTAGGGGTGCAAGAGTGGGTGCACAAAATACCTAGAGTAGTGCTTAACCAATGGAAACAAAATGCCTAGAGTAGTGCCTAACCAGGTTTTGTATTTATTGGGAAAGCTAAGTGAGTGACTACTTGTATGGAGATGGCTAGGAGAACTATGGTATGGCATGTTTATATACTCTAGGTGTTGTCCCTCGCCCAAGTTTTAAGGAAACATTGGTTGGGTTTGACCTCTTTTTGGACATCGACAGGCTGGTTGAAGATGGAGTGACTGGGTGGAGTTGAGATCGCGGGATATCACTTGTTTTGTAGGATTTGTGGAATGAGCATGGGGTTATTAGGGTTTTGTAATGGGTTATGGGATGTTGGCCCATGGGTTTACCCATGATTAAGCCTTTTCGTAAATATATAAATAAGTAAATATTGTAAGGTAGAAGTAGCGAAGTGTTCTTAGTGAAAGCGAAGTAATAGTATGTAGCTAAGTGAATAAGTGGATAAGTGCAAGATGCAAGTAGTTCTGAGTTGCTTAGTGCAACAAACCGTGTATGTAAGGCTCTATGCCTCATAGAGGAGTTGGCTTTGTGCCTTGACATGATTTTGGGAAGGTGGATATGGTGCGTAGATCACCTATCCAATGCAAAAATTGGCTCTGTGTCTTGGTGCACAGGAGCAGACGAATGTAAGAGATTGAAGACTAATAAAGAAGAAGAAGCAATTGGTGGATGTAGCCCCACATTGGGGTGAACCACGTATATCATGTGTTGATGATTTTCTTTGTATTGTAATGTTTATGCTGTGAATTTTCTTAGTGCATGGAATGTTATGAATGATAGATAGATCTATGAATGCTTGGTGCTTTGTTTATGTTGAATGTGTTAGATATAAGTTTTGATGCTAAGTGTAATGTATATTTTATCATTGTTACTGCGTCGATCTGTACTTAGGGTTTGATCTGCGAGGTGAATAAAGCTAATGAATTAATGTGCATTGTTCCTAATTACTTTGCAAAGTGTTATAATCATAGATCTGTGTCCCAGCTTGGTTACAAACACTTGAGTCCTGTAACCCCCTTGTCTCTACCTCGGGTGAGACTGCATCTGCTTCACAGGTGTTACCGAAAGGGATGATAGTTAGGGTTTTGTTGGTGCGTTGTTGAAGCGATGAACTCTGGGTCTGCCCCTGTGCCAACAAATGGTTATGTTGTCAGGACCTGAAACTATGATTGCTGGGAACTGAAAGAAAAGAGAAGCTTTGTGCATAGATCTGCTGCTGTAGTGCATAGTATTCTACTTGACTTGCGAAGCTATGTGCTAAGAAAGAAACCCGATATGAAGAAAAGAGGTAAGATCTTGAAAGAGGAAAAGCTTTATGATTTGATAAGAATAAGATAAGTAGAAATTTTTGTTTCGAAAGCATGAATCTAGGTATGTTTGATAGATTTTGTCCTAGTATGAAAGCTAGGGTACAGTTAGAAGAAAGAGTTGATCTGAACAAATTTGATAGAAATAGAGAAATATATGTTATTCCTATGCATAGAAATAATTTTTGGACTAATAAGTGGATGTAGGAACCTAGAAAGAATTTTTGCAGATTGCAGGTCCATCACTGTGATCCCAGTGCGTAGTATAGGAGAGGTTGTGGGACGCTTAAGAGAAAGAGAGGATTGAAATTATGTTATAACTGTAGAAGACCAAAACATCTTGCTAAGGAATGCCCTGGTGCATGTCCTATTTGTCTATGTTGTAAAATTGTTGGTCATGAAGTTGAAGACTGTCCAAGGATGATTGCTAAAGTTGAACAAATGAATAAGAGCATGTTCGAGAATCATAAAGAGAAAGAATCAGAGAAAGATCAGACTATGTTAGTATAGTTAAAAGAAGTAACTGATGATCACAAAGATGTCAGTTTATCAGAGATCTTGAAGGAAAAACAATGCATAAGTACAATAATAGGAGACTTCAACATAGACTGTGTCCTGGATGAGGAAACAAGAAAGACAAGTGAATATTATGACAGAAATCACTTGGGAAATTTTGGCGAAGCCTACTGTGGTACCTTCACTAGGAAGTATAGGCCTGTTCAAAGGAAAGATGGTAACCCTATGTGGAAGAGTTACTAATGTACCTGTTATCATCCATGGTGTTAGCACTCTGTAATTTGCCTGAGGCTATGGAGGCAGTCACAAAGGAAACATCAAAACCACTTCGAGTCTTGGATCTAGCCCTCCAAGACTCAGACAGGGATCTCTCTATCTGATATAGCTTTATTTGGAATAGGATATTAGGCTAGCTATACTATACATGGGTTCAGAGTTTGGATTTTTTAATTGGTTTGGTTGGAGAAGGAGAAAAGGGCCATTGGGAAATGGAGTTACAATCCGAGATATAATCAAAAAAAAATTCTACAGACAGCCTTACAGGGAAAGGTAGGCAAATCAATGGATTATTCATAAGCTTGAGGTATGGCAAAGGGGGAAAATGTTAAGAAGTCAAATTAAAGACAGAGCAGTAAAGAATTCCGCGTTTAACTTTCAGTGGAAAAACATTGACATTGTTTTAAGCTGGGAATAGGTTGTTTTTACACAAATCCTGATCTTAAATCTCTTTAAAACAATAGAGAAGAGAAACATATATGAAAATAGAGGAAAACAAAATTACAATGAGAAAAACTTCACCAATGGATTTGACATAAGAATCCTGTAACTACTGCGAATGTATTATTGGATTGATGAAATACAGAAAGATCTGTGAGCTCTGATACAAGATTAAAAATGGTCCCTGACTGATCCCCCCCATTCACCTTGAAAGCATAGGCTTTATATCCTTTACATCAAAAACAAAGATCCTATTAAACAAGAACTAAATACTAAAAATAGTACAAGATCAAACAGTTTCCACAAAAACATGATCAGATCCTATCTTAAGGGGCCAAAATCCTATAAAAAATGTCACTTTAAAATTATTTCTTTGAAAGATGGACAATCCTGGCCAAAAATAACAAAAATCCCTAAAAATATTGAACTCTCCACCATGACGAAATGGGCCGAATTTCTACAAAAAGGGGGCCTCTCAGACACATGTTTATATTCAACGATGACACCTGGTAAAAAAGAAGGAGGTTATTGTAGAGGAGTATGTTGCAGACAAGAACCTCTTTTTGTTTCTCCAAATTCACCTCCATCTCACTGAAACAGCTCCCGCAAAATCAGGACTGTAACAGAAAAATTAGAATTCTGGCAAAATAGGGCTCGAAGATGGATTTGATTATCCTTTCTCATGGAAATTGTGATAAAAATGAGATATGTTTTTGTTCTTCAACCTGTTATGGAGAAAAACCTCTCTCGTTTTTTCAAAATTCTCTTTTTTTTGCTCATAATCGCCTTCATAAATCGGTTGGTCAAAAATGTTGTGAAAGCGGTTTTTTTGGCAAAAGTGGTAATTCCGGACCCCCTGAGGTGGTAAGAGGTTTTAGGGGGGGGGGGTCCACTGGCATGTGGGGATGACACCTGTCCATGGGTGGTTTTTATGAAACTACTTATCAGATCCCATGAGCTGATGGGACGTGGGGGGGGAGGGTCCGATATGCACGGGGAGTGTGGGTAGAAACTTAGGATAAATGTTTCTTTTGTTTTAATTTTTATATGTTTTACGTAATTTGTTATATTT
>JZKD02S2154372.1:252177-264074 GCA_000966675.3 Picea glauca
TATTAGTTTTTATTAATGTTAATTAAAAAACACTAACCTAATCACTAACGTAACAATTAACTTAATTATTAATTAATTAATAATTAGTCTAACATATTTTAATTAAACTAACTATACTAATTTTATTTTAAATTATCCTCTCAAAACAACTTTATTTGGCTAACAAGCATTAAAAATTCCACTAACCCTTTAATATTATTCGATTATTATCCTAAGTTCATTTATTCATGCAGGGATGAGTGGCGGGTGAGCTGTGGTCAACGGGACAAATGGGCAAGGGAGAGAGGGGTGCAACGGTGTATGAAGGATGCAGTAGGGTGATGGATGATCGGGCGAAATGGATGGAGGGGAAAATGAGATCAACCGAGCCAGACTTTATTATCACGAGAGAAATGCCAAATCAACAGTTGAAGAATCAAGTTACCTATAATTATAGGACTCTAACACATGGAACATCGACAAAAGAGGAATTTGAAGTTATTAGATTTGTTGAGAACAACGCCCCTTTTCCACTTCTGTTAGGAATGACTTGGATCGAGAAGGATCAGATCAGAAGGAAAGAAGAGGAAGAGACTATAGAAAATAAAAAGAAAGAACTAAGGGACTTCATAGCTAGGAAAATAGACTGATTAACAAAATAACGAGAAGTTAAGTTGAAGCAGCAGAAGACAAGAGAATTAGCTATCGAGGTTGAAAGAACATAAGAAGGTTTGAAGGACATACCTACACAATAAAGAAGAATACCCACCCCGAAGTTAATAAGAGAAGAGGTATTATCTTTGAACCCTTTGAGAGCACATCAGTAACGTGAAGTCATTTCTCTAGGAGAAGATAAGAATAAGAATGGAAGGATAAATCTAGAAACAGTTAAAGAGAATCAAATCATAGGAAAGAAGGAAAGGAAGCTCAGTAAGAAGAAATTCAAGTTAGGAAAGCTATAGGAAGTTCCAGAGAAGACTTCGCAGGAGGCAGACTTGCAGGCCCTGAACCTCGTCAGAACAACATAACCACACAGAATGGGACTTCGCCATGGTGAAGCTATATGACTGTTGGAGGCACCCCGAACATTAGAACAACTCTCCAAACAGATAGGAAACACATTTATGGGAGAATAGACCACGTTTGGGACATTGAGACCATGCCACAACGGACTGATTCGTATTGATTGAGGCATTCCCGTCCGTTGGAGGAATTTGTTACAATGATTGCTTATTTAACCTGTCAGATGCTGTGTCGGGACCACTTTTTGCTACCCATGATTATCTGAGCTAATAGAGAAGTGATTGTGTGTGTTGAGATGTGCTATCAGACCTCGCCATATGTTGTTTACCTCACTACCCGTTTACCTACCCCGACTTATTTGTTCACAGTGAGAATGTCGACCGAGCACACCGAGCTAGAAAAATCCATTAAATAAGTTTTGAAGAAGTTTATGGTTGATAAAGCTATGTCTGAGGGAGTACATGCATCATCAAACAGGGGACAATAGGATTCCCCTTCCACTGGACATTGCTCGAAATGTACTAACCTTGCAACCGAGAAGTGAAGTAAGCATTGCGACGATCTAGCTAACGCGAAGCAGATCCCATCAATCTTACCTGATTACATCCTGCCTTTGGCTGGCGTAGTTAACCATGAAAACATTCCATGGGACTTTGAGTCTACATGGATCATTGCATACATTCCAAAGGGGATACACATAGAAAGAAGCCAGTTAGGACAGATCCCAACATTGAAGAACAACGATTTTAACCTTGGTGACAGAAAGAACTACGTGATGCTCATGCCTCATAGATATTTGATGAAGACGACTGGGAAGAAGCCTCACATCATCTTCCAGCCTCAGATAAAGGAGCTCACGCAGTCCACGATACTCAATGTCATGAAGATTCCTCACTTTAGCCAACATCAGGAGGTTAATGCTTGCACTAAACTCCTCTTGTCATGCTATCATGGAGGATACCTATGGTTCAACTGGTGCATTATTGTGGATCTGACACTGATCCACTTTATCAAAGAACTGAGCATGTAGGGACCCAACCCTCAGCAGTTCTACCCAGGGAAGACTTCATATCGCTCCCTGGCACAACACATAAAGGAGGCATACAACGAAGTTGAGAAGGGAAAGTGAGGCTACAAGGTAGCCTCTATATAGGATGGCGTAGTGCGCCTAGCTTGTTAGCTCATATCTAGCAAGCTCGTCAGAAAGAAATGCCCCACGCAGGTCATTGGGTTCATGGTGGACCTCGCAGGAAAATGCGTGGAGGGGATGCAAATGAACTAGGTGAGCTACCTCGTCAATGAGATCAAGAAATACTACCACGAAGCATAGGATCACAGATACGAGTTTCATTTCAGCTGGTTGCTTGTGCTAATCGCATTTGTCGCTTGGAAAATTCCGGAAGGAGCAACCTCCCTGGAGATTGAACCTTTGGATCCATTGGCCACGAAGTTATCCACTCTATGGTACACGAATGACATGTCAAAGCAGTGGTAGTCGAACACAGTGTTCCACACCTACTATAAGTAGCCGAAGGTTTCTATTGATTTGTTCCCATGCATGACTTAACGAACATTGCACTGGTATAGATTGTTAGCTAAGTTCCACGTAGATTGGAATTTCATTTATATCACTGCGCACAGGGATGAGAGAAAGGAGAAATTATAGTCCTACTATAAGTTGACTGATGAAGATATGGAGGAGATCACCAAGGAATGGATGACAGAGTTCCTTGCACCAGTTGATGATGTAGAACTCTCTGAACTTGACATCATCAGAAGTCCCTTGGTCACCCAGGCCAAGCATGTCAGACAGACCAACGTGAAGAAGAAGAAGAAAAAGGAGGATGTCAAAGACATAGAGACCGATGAGGAGGACAACGCCTCAGAAGAAAGTAGACCTGGATTGCCCGTAGGAGGAGGAGAAGAAGAAGTGTTGTGAGTGGGAAATCCCTCTATGGACTAGCACTTAGGGTTTTATCATGCATGCAGAAAAGACCTAAGGATTCTTACTTTCTATCGTCGTCCCGTACCTAATCCCCATTATTCTTAAGCAAATACGTAGTTAAGAATATCAAGTGAGCATACCTTATTTCGAGCGTTTGATATCGATCCTTCTTCACGCTTGGTCTCTCTTTGACTGCAACTCTCCTCCCAAGGCTGACCTGCATTCACACAAGACAAACAAATAACTCCACATTCATTTGATCTACAGATTAATGGGTTAGAGATTTAATCAATATGTATGCAATAAACCATGAAAACCTCATATGGTGGGACGGGGAAAGTACTTCTTTATTATTAACTTCAACAAATCAACTTACAATGATGAAGCCAACCACTGCTCCATGAACTTGGTCCTGAGCTCCTCTTCAACTGTCCTCCAACTTCTTTTCTCTATACTTCTCTTTGCACAAGGATGGCTAAAGGTCGGGACAAAGGGAATGCACAATCGGGAATAGTTTATTTACTATGATTCTCCTCTTCCAAATGGGACCCCTAACCCTTATTTTATAGGCTAGAAGAAGCTATGTATTTGGTCGAACTTCTGGCCATGCATGGCCAAAAGGTTTAGTTAACTTACCCAAAGCTATGTGTTCTGTCAACAACTTTCCTTTTTTCGTTATTTTGTAGGTACACACGGGCTGTCTTGGGTCATCTAGCATGTACACGCGTGCAGTAAAGTATTAGGGTGCATGGGCCTTTATAAAAGGGGTTTTTAAGAAGAGTTGTTCAACAATGTTTTGGCAAAGAAGGAATCTAAGATGGCCTAATGCCAGGTAAACATGTCTGGTGGAAATTAGGGTTATAACAAGAAGTAAATCAAGAAGTAGGAGGGGAAGAAGGAGAAAAACAAGGAGAAGGTGAAGCTACACTGTTGAAGGACCCCCTACTGAGACAAAAACATTGAAGAAGAGGAAGGGTTCTCTGTAAAAACCCTCGGCAAGAAAGAAGACCCGTACAAGTAAGCCCCAACTAGAGGCTATGCTCATGGAGGATGAAATTAGTCTAGTCCATAGAGAGATGGAGGATTCATATGAGGACCTCTTACAAAGATATGGCGCGAGCCAAGAAGAGTTGTATGTACAAGTTGAGAAGGAGATGAAGGAGATAAAATGAGATATTCAAGTTAGCCGCATAGTACCTACTGCGCCCTCTTTTTTGGAGACTGTAGAGTTGGGAGATGAACCAAACCAACTTTGAATATTGGCAGATGCAACAGAGGCTCGACTTCAATGAGTCCAAGAAGAAAAGTAACAAGCCACAGATGCCCTGAAGAAAGAGAAATAGGAGATCTTGGTGCAACTATGAGTTGCGCGGTACTGCGTGATCGCTTATGAAAATGAGAAGGATGAGTTTCATGCGATTCTCGAGGAAGAAAAGGTGAAGATACAGAGGGAAAAGGACCAACTTCTCACAGAGCAGACTGCAGTCAAGGACATGGTGAGCAAAGCACTTTGCTTTGTGCCAGGCTCAATACAGGAGGAAAATGAGGCAGCTGAGGTCCAAGTGATGAAGCTCACTGAGGCCATCTAACAGCTTCAAGCAAGGGTAACAGAGTTGGATCTTCAAGCAGTACCAAGCACTCCATAGGAAGTGCACGATCAGAGGGAGGAAGCCACGAAGAGTGTAGTGGAAAGGATTAGAGTCCTCGCCTCAGAATGCAAGAAACTAAGTGAGATAAGTGTGCAGACATACAAACACCTCACGGAAGACCCAAAGCTTAGGAATTTGTAAGCACAGCTACAAGAGGCACACCATCAGGCACTGACAGTTCAAGAACAGATGAAGTCACTCACTACGGTCGAGAGAATTAAGAGATCACAAGAATAGCGCGTGACCCAACAACATATTACTGTCATCCAGGGAAGAGTAATGGAAGTTACACAGAGGCTACAACCGGTCCAGGAGGAAGCTTGCACAATATTTGAAGAGATTGATTGAAAAGGATAACAACTGGACCAAGTGGTTGTGATAGTAGAACAATGCCTGGAAGGGCCTGTTATAGAGAAATTGATCTAGGAGTTCATTGATCAGGAAGCTCAGGCGAAGCAACAAGTCTAGGGAACTCGATCTAAGCTCGAGGCCTTCTAAGCAGCGTTTCCTAGACCTGAGTGACTTGGGACGAGTCATAGGTGAGTGTTGGGAGCTTGTTGGCCCTCGAACAAGTTTTGAGGAAACATTGGTCAGGTTTGACCTCTTTTTGGAAATTGATAGGATGGTTGAAGATGGAGCACCCAGGCGGAGCTAAGATCGTGGGATCTCACTTGTTTTGTGGGATTTGTGGACCCAATATGGGGTTGTTAGGGTTTTGTAATGGGTTGTGGGATCTCGGCCCATGGGTTTACCCATGATAAAGCCTTTTCATACATATATAAATAAGTAAATATTGTAAGGTAGAAGTAGCAAAGTGTGCTTAGTGCAAGCGAAGTAATAGTATGTAGCTAAGTGCATAAGTGGCCAAGTGAAAGAGGCAAGTAGTTCTGAGTTGCTTAGCACAAAAGACCATGTATGTAAGGCTCTATGCCTCATAGAGGAGTTGGCTTTGTGCCTTGACCTGATTTTGGGAAGGTGGATCTGGTGTGCAGATCACCTGTCCAGTGTGAAACTTGTCTTTGTGGCTTGGTGCACAGGAGCAGACGAATGTAAGAGATTGCAGAATAAGAAAGACGAAGAACCAGTTGGTGGATGTAGCCCCACACTGGGGTGAACCACGTATATCATGTGTTGATGATTTTCTTTGTGCTGTAATTTTTATGCTGTGAATTTTCTCAGTGCATGGAATGTTATGAATGATAGATAGATCTATGAATGCTTGTTTCTTTGTTTATGTTGAATGTGTTAGATTTAACTTCTGATGCTAAGTGCGATGTATAATTTATCATTGTTACTGTGATGATTTGTACTTAGGGTTTGATCTATGAGGTGAACAAAGCTAATGAATTAATGCACATTGTTCCTAAGTACTTTGCGAAGTGTTATAATCATAGATCTGTGTCCCATCTTGGTTACAAACACTTGAGTCTTGTAACCCCCCCTGCCTCTACCTTGGGTGAGACTGTATCTGATTCGCAGGTGTTGTCGAAAGGGTAAGTAGTTAGGGTTTTTTTGGTGCATTGTTGAAGCGTTGAACCCTAGGTTTTCCCCTGTGCCAACACTAGGTTGTGATTACAAAGAGATGGAGAAATGGATACACGTACTAGGATGTAAGTGCATTCCAACTAATGATGAGTAAGTGGATATCAAATGACCAAGTACAAGTTTTGTGTTAAGAGAATGAATTGAATATATGATGCCCATGGATGACTACAATGAGATGCTAGCATACATAGGTGTCCTAATTTCAAGTAGCAAGCGATGTTGAAATGGAACAATTGTGTGATTAGGAGTGAGCAAAGGTTGGGTGAAAGGTGACACCATTAGATAAATGATAAGGATAGTATAAATGGCTATAGGAGGTGTAACCATGGCTATGATTGTAAGCTGGGTGAGAAGATTAGATCCATGGCTCTAAGAATTATAGGTGGAAGCACTATGGTCATTGACTGGTAATGAGATCTAGGTAGAAATGCATTCAAACTTAGGGTAACAATAAAAGAAGTTCAGAATATAGGATGGACCCTACTTTCTAATATGATATAAAGTAATATTGATCTCCATCCCACTCACGAGGCATGTCCATGGCTCTATGTGGGGTTATAACTGTTGAAACACACACCGACACTGAGAGGGGGGGGGTGAATCCGTGTCTTGAAGTTTTGGCTACTTTTCACACTTTCATAGATTAACTAAATTAATTGAATAAGATATATGCAATTCAATTAATTATTCATAAACATGTATAACTCAAACTGTCTGAATTAGATAAAATATCATTCTTTTATTTATTTAACTTGAATGAATACAAATAAAACCAATCCTTTAATATCTTCAACTTCAACTAAATATGAGAGATCCAACTCCCTAATACAAGACCCGACTTGTAGTTATTAGATCCAACTGAGAAATGAGGAATCCAACCCTCATAACAAGACCCATCTTGTTGATCTCAGTTCCAACTGAGATGTGACGAATCCAATCCTCATGAAAAGACTCAACTTGTAAACATGCACCAACCTGATAGAATGAACTTTCATTCAATCCATTATATATATATATATATATATATATATATCCACCAAGACACCTTCTTCCCTTCATATTCCTTTACTTATATAGTCCTCCAAAGGGTGCCACATTGAAACAATGTGTCCTTTTGGAATGAAACATTGCACCCCTTCATTTAATTAACACAAATGGTAACTTTTAATGATTGATTTTCATAGACCAATTTAGACAACGATTTTTTTATGAGTATTATGGATTGATGGAAATGAATTTTAAAATTATACGACATGGATATTTTGTAGAACATGCCCAATTAGCTGACACATGAGAAATTTCCCCAGAAAGTGTGTGAGGTGGCCAGTACAAACAATTATTTGAATGCAACTTGCCTAGATTTTTCTTTCGTCGTCAGATGCCAGATCGACTTTAGTGCATATTACCTTTTCATGAATGTTTAAATCGACCTCCACATATATCCTTTGTTAGTGATTATTTAAACTCAAATTGTAAACATTTTACTTGATGGTTATATTAAAATCGGTTCCCTCTTAGCTGCTAGTCACTAAATATTTGACTTGGTCTCACCCTCTTTTGTATTTGCTTCCTCATTCGGCCGAAAAACATATTTTTGGTCGACTCAACTAGGAGAAATTTTGACTTGAGTATTTTAATTCTAGTCGACCCATCTTGCTTCAGCCTCAAACCGACTTGTATTTAAGTTTGATTCGACTTCGACCTTTAGGTTACTTATTTCTTGGACCGACTCGACTTGGAAGAAAACCAACTTGAGAAATTCGACTTTGGTCATCTCGACTTTCTTTAGCCAACTTGTATTTCCCAATTCAATTTTCCTTCAATTTCGACCTTCAGTTGGTCAACTTGTCTTTGACTCGTCCTGAAATTGATCGACTTGTCTTCTCCAATTTCGTCAATCTTTAGGATTGCAGTTGGTCGACTCGTCTTGCAGTAGATTAACTTCCAAATAGTCGACCTTATTGTTGTTTGAATCGAATCGACTTGTGACTCGATGGTGTCAATGCTTCCTCACCAAACATCCACCATTGAAATTCGGTCTCATCTCTGGACTCTTCTTCAATTGATATTTTTTTGAATCATTTTTAATGAACCATCTCTTATTAACTTCTTTATTTGTGATTTGTATGGATCCATGGTTTATCCATTTACCCCTTTTATCTGGACAATTTCTTCACAGTTTCTTCTTTTGTGCATGGATGTTAATGACACAATATCAACGTTATACAATGTAGGATGAGTGTATCAAGCTCATACAATATATTAGTCAATATTGTTTTTCTACTGATATTCAAGTCAGCTTCATAACATTATGTCCAATATTGACAATGCTTGACATTCAAGTCACCTTCATAAAATTATATCCAACCTTCATAACATTATGTCCAATATTGACAATGCTTGATATTCAAGTCACCTTCATAACAATATGTCCAATATTGACAATGCTTCTCAAACCAATAAATCAATTATACTTCACCTATTTATCAAGATTGACATCAATGACAACCAAATGGCCAACGATCTCCCCCTTTGTTATTGATGGCAACCTTAGTAAAACAATCTTACTTCCCTTGTGAATTGTATTATGTATTTTGAGTCCTTTGAGATGACTTTGTTTTAGTCTTTATCTCCCCCCCTTTGAAAATAATAAAAAAGGGAATATTTCTCTTCTCCTCCTGAGATGATGCCCCCCCTGAGGTGATGCTCCCTCTATCTTTGTTCCATTTATTATGGACTTTGTTTTTATTGTTTATCTCTCCTCTTTTGTCATTAATGACAAAGGAAAGAAAACTTTGACTTCTTTTCTCCTCCCTTGAATGTGCCAACTGTTACCTCAATCTCTTGGGATTTTTATATTCAAATAGGGTTTTACTGTCTTCCCCTTTGTCATAATGGACAAGGGTGTGAAGCTTACTGATCTTCTTGATCTATTTCTTCTTCTTCTTCTTCTTTATATTCTTTAGTTCTTTAATTCCAAGAGATCTTTACTGTTCTTTCATATCATTAATAACTTTTCTCTATTCATACTCTCTCTTTATATATTTTGAACTTCTTTTGTTGCTTTCTTCTTTATATATTATTTGTTTTATTCATCACACTATTCTACAGACTAATTTTATTTTTAGAGTTCATCATCATCACCATTGTTTTGTGCACCATAATCTTCTTCATCTTCTTCTTTAGAAATTCTTCTTCCTTGAGCTTGTTCCTGTTCATATGCAAAGCTATGAATTTCACATTCCTTATTAGGAGTTTCATCCATCAGTTTATTGTTATCAATTTTTTCATTTTTAGGTGCAATATCTCCATCAACTTTCTTTCTTTCCACTTCATATTTTATTCTCCATATCTTTCCATAAGGCACTCTGTTTGATGAACTTTTTTTTTCTACATTTTTCCTTTGAGATTTTTCCTCTCTTCTTTTCTTCCAAAGTTCATTAGTTTTCCTTCCTGACTTGTATGGATTATTTTTCATGGGTTATCTTCTTGATTTCCTGCAGTCTTGGGATTTGTGCCCAAACTTATCACAGATGTAGCATCTCATGGTATGAAGAAAATTTGTTGTGTGCCCAACATAAGTGCATCTCCAACATCTCATTAAGTTATTGGACCTTCCTGAATTTTTCTTTTCATGCCTCATGCATTCAAATTCTTCGTGACCAAAGTTTTTACAAGAAAAGCAATAACCATTGAAGGTGTTTCCATACTCGAGTCTTTTGTGACATGAGAAGTCTGCCTTTTGATATGTTTCTTGTTTTTGAATTTTATAGCTTCCTCATTTAACAAAGTTCATGGTTTGTATTTGGTTTGTGATTGCACTTTTCCTTTTGAGGAGGATAATATTTTCCCATGTTTGTGAATGGTGTTCCACTTGCCACATTCTTCTTTCTTATTGTACCCAAGACCAATTTTTCATCGGTTGGTCTTTGATTGTTCTAGATATTATCCATGATGGATGAGTTGTTCTATAATTTTATAGTTTCTTTTGTCTTTTCATTCTTTTTTTTGAGGTTGATAACTTCCAATTCCAACATATGACATGTTTCTTCCTTTTTAGTCAATTGGATATTCAAGTCTTCTTCTACTTCCTTAGCTTATTCAATTTGAGTCCTTAGATTGATGACTATTTCTTCTGTCTCATCCAAGAATTTTTTGCATTTATTGGTTTTGTCATATGTCTTCAACTCTTCTATTTTTGTTAAATCAACAACTTCAGTCTTCAATATTTTGATTTCTTCCTTGTTTACTAGCTGAATATTTTTTAGGTTGATGGCTTCCAATTCCAGCACGTGGCATGATTCTTCCTTTTTAGTCAACTGACTCTTCATGGTTTCTTCACTTTCCTTATCTTCTTCAAGTTGAGTCTTTAGACTGTTGACCATTTCCTTTGTTTCTTCTAATTATTCTATGCATTTATTGATTTTGTCATATGCCTTCAACTCATTCATTTCTTTTGTTAGATCAACAACTTCAATATTTAATATATTGATCGCTTCTTCTTTGTCTTCTAACTGAATCTTTTGTTCTTTCTCTTCATGGTTTTTAGATTGATCTAACTGTTGTAGTAGCAACATATCTTTCTTTTGAAGTTTGTCCAACTCTTCTAGAGTGCACATAGTTGTGTATTTAATATTTTCAAGAGCCTCCACAGGAATTTCAATATATATACCATTTCATGGTTCCATACAAATCTCTTCTAATGGAACGATAACATCAGTATTAAGATTCATTATTTTTTCTTCAGTGATTACTGAGGTATGCATCAATTCCTTGATGGCGTTGTCTTCTTCATTGATAACTAGGGATTGCATCAATTCCTTGTTTGAGTTGTATTCTTCTTTGATGGTCGGGGATTGTATCAATTCCTTGTTTGAGTTGTCTTCTTTATTGATGACTGGGGATTGCATAAATTCCTTGTTTGCATTGTCTTATTTATTGATGACTGGGGATTTCATAAATTTCTTGATGGTATTGTATTCCTTTTCTATGTTTTGTAGTTTACTTTGATAAGAAATCTCCAGTTGGAGCCATAATACTTTAGCAGAGGTGCAATGTCCCATCTTTTCTTTGACTTGGTATGACAGTCCATTCTGGATTTTCTTTAATGCTATTGAATTATTTTTCTTTGCTTCTTTTGCAATTTTGGATTTTTTCTTTAAGGTAGTTGAGTACCAAGGTTTAGATACTACTGAGTCCCAAACACTAGATCCTCTTGACTTTAGATACCATTTCATTATTTCCCTCCATGAAGAGTAGTTTGTTCCATCAAATAAGGGAGCTTCATTTGTGGAGAGACCCATTTGTCCTCCAATTTCTTTAGAATCTACCTTCCAGTGTTTAAACTATGCTGAAGGAACCTGCTCTGATACCAATTGTTGAAACACACACCGACACTGAGAGGGGGGGTGAATCAATGTCTTGAACATTTGGATACTTTTCACACTTTCATGGATTAACCAAATTAACTGAATAAGGTATATTCAATTCAATTAATTATTCATAAACATGTATAACACAAATTGTATGAAGAAGATACAATATCATTCTTTTATTTATTTAATTTGAATGAATACAAATAGAATCAATCCTTTAATATCTTCAGCTTCAACTGAATATGAGAGATCCAACTCTATGATACAAGACCCAACTTGTAGTTCTCAGATAAAACTAAGACATAGGGAATTTGACCCTCATACCAAGACCCAACTTGTTGATCTTGGATCCAACTGAGATGTGAGGAATCCAATCCTCAT